>JACCGJ010025671.1:0-21526 GCA_013407085.1 Atriophallophorus winterbourni | reverse complement strand
CCACAAAAATGGAACTGAATTGAATTAAAATTAAATTATGGTGTAAATCAGCTCTCACAAGCATCGGAGGCATCCGTCGTCAATGATAAGTGTAAGGTCGGGTCTGGATCAATAAAAGAGCCTTTTGGGACGCAATGCACGCTTCAAGCGCCTCCGGCGAAATCTAGAGCGATTTGGGTTCGAGTTGACTAAGTCAGTCACAGGTGCAATAATTTTTCAACACTCTGTGAGTAAACGGCGGTAAAAACGGATCATACCGATAAAACGGCGCAAATGAGTTACTGTTCATGGAGAAGGAAAGTCGGAAATCGCTTGGCAATTCGCAGGAAGAGGTTCAATTACAATCGTGTGGGGCGATGACCGTAAATATCCAGAGTATCTGTACCAAACATTCATTTATTAGGTGTGATCTTGATCACGTAATTTGAAATACGCTCCAAAACAAGACGAATGTGTGTGACGTCCTCCCATGGAAAGTTGTTTTCAAATGAAACGCTTGAAAGTCTTTGCAGCATTTTTCATACAAAAGGGCATTCGAGTGAACTCGTATAAGACGAATGGAGTTGTGAATGCTGTTTTAGGTATGTCTTCATCTGCTAACGGGCATAGTAGTCTCCCTTACTGGTTGAACCTTGATTTCGACGATTTTTATACACTGGGGTATAAATTTTGATGCTTTATATACATATCTTTTGTAGTACCGACATATCGAGATTCAGATTTCCAGCGTGGTTGGTTAGAAGATTACGGTGAAAGCTAGTTCAACATAAGAGGTAGTTCAGCGACGTGTTTTTTATTCCAAGTATGGACACTGCAAATTGATCGATGCAGAGTCTACCGTAATTTATTCGGTCTTCTTTGCTTCGAGCATTTTATCAGTCACTTGGCAGGTTTCTCTAATTATACGTATGTGATCAAACCAGCAAGCACTTGGCAAATGTCTTTTGGGAGGTTTTCAAACCGCAACTGTATGGAAATGCTCTCGTCAATGTTTTTGTCTCAACGTAGCTCTTTTATCTGTTGAAGAAATTATGATGGATTTCCATCAACAAGAGTCATTTTGGAAAAATAGTTGTCGAGCTTCTTTTGCTAGGAAATACCGCTTCGATCTATCAATGCGGATTTGAGCTTTTCGTCTGGTATTTTCTCAGGCTTTGCATATATAAGCTCACTGACCTCTCCAGTTAATTTGTGAGGGCGCAATAGCTTTACGTTAGACTACGAAATTGATTCATCCCTGATGTCACATATATGAAAAATAGCTTCAATTTAGCCGAACTATAGTCGGAGCTTAGAAGCACCTAAAGCAATTAATATGCAGGCAATACACTGTGATTTTTGGATGGGTGGAACTTAAATTAAGAAATTGCTCATGGTGGATTTGGAGTGAGTATTAAAAAAATATCCCAAAAGTAAACAAATGCAAATTTACCGTAAATGAAAAAATTGCGGCTTGTGTAACGTCTGTGACGTGAGTAACGCGTATTCCACCCGTTTCTTAGTTCGAGAAATTCAAAACCGCAATTCGGATGTTATACGCGTTACTCACGTCACAGACTTTACAGTTCTCAACTGTAAAGGAACGTACAGCAAACAGGAGACAAAATACTCCAGAATCAATTATATTAAACGCAAACAAGTTCAATGACGACCAAAATTGCCGTCCAAAATGTCTATCAAAGACAAGACACCCAAAAGTGGTGTCAAAATGCAAGCCAATTACAAGTGCCCAAAATGGCAACCAAATTCAACAACAATGACCGACAATGGCCAAAACTAACAATTGAAACGAATAATTGACCAAAGGCGTGTAAAGAAAAGATTTACAATATCAAGTTTTTAATAACAAAAGAAATGTTTTCCAACAAATACAGCATAAATATAAAATACCGGAAAAGATAATCAACAAAATATAGATTCTGGAAATTGTTTCAAAATATAAGATAAAGATGAAGGAAAAGGAAGAATTTCATAAAGTTGAATCTTACAGCTTGTCGCGCTAACCAATTAAGTATGAAACAAAACGTCTGCACTACACAAAAAGAAAAAAATAGAATAAACTCACTAAAAGAGCAAAACAGCAAGAGTCCAACGAAGCATCAAGTGAAGTCAAACGGTAGCGAGAAAAAACCACACTGGAATGTCTCAGAGATGGATTTTGAAGTGAAGAATGCGCTGAGATTTTGCAGGTTGCGTTCTTCACTATTCTTGCACGAAGTAACGCATACAAAGTTTGAACGACGGAAGAAGTCAAAGTCGGGAGGTTCGGAACTAAATTGACCAGAAAAACGTTTATTTTACAAGCATTATTTCGAATAAACGAAAATGAATTACCATACAAGGTCGAAACGCCTATGTACGAAATGAAAAGATGCTAAACGAATGTGAATCACTACAAACTCACTATCCGATAAACTCGTCTTAGCAGCTTTAGTAAGTGCGTTCAAACATGAGTTAGACGAAAGGATGCAGGTGTTTTTTCGGAACATTAATCATGGAAATAAACCCCAGTTTTTAGATTAGAAAGAAAGAAAACCCTTCGAAAATATCTCCTAAACACTGAAAAACGTTTGTTGTCTAAGGCTTTTGCTTTTAAAGCTGATTACCATTCAGTAGTAGTGGTTGCTTCTTTGGAGCTTTCCACCAAAAGCAATTCTGGACGCTCGATTGTCTCCTTAGCCACTTACTGTCACGTGCAACTGAACTAAACTGCGATAACTCTCACACATTTCAGTTTTGAGACCTCTCACATCTTCCATTCCTGGGTTAAAACGCCTGTGCTTCCAAATAAACAATGCCGTAAATAGTAAGTATATTAGAGCACACATTCGAAAGAATCAGAGATCTTGGTCGATAATCACTCCATGATTCTTAAAATGATACTGAACTACTGCGCGGTACGTTCAACTTGGTTGTATTTTCCACGCTCTGCTAAAAAATTATTTCGCATTTTCGCTATTCTGTGAAATTACTGTAAACGAGGCTGACTATTTTACTATATTATTAAAAGCAAATCGTTCATTATATTTCGTGCTGATCAATTACGCTTGTGATTTAATCAGTCTATATTTTTTCTGGTACATTATCGTTACTCATTGTTCTCGCCGTAAAATGAGAACAATTAATGCTTGCCTTCATGGCAATTGCTGCAAAAAAGTGGCCAGGGGCATTGAGTGCACAGCTGGCAAGCGTTGAGCTCACCCTAGCTGCGCTGGCATACATAAATCTCACTATTGGATTTATGCAAATAACCGCTGATTGCATTGGTATTGCAGCTCCTGCCATAAGGCTGACATTGACGCTGCTTCTATTATTGTAGAACCTCAAAATAGTGAAGTCTCGCCTAGCACGTCTAACGTCGTACCTACTTAAACCTATGCATATGTTTTGTGTGCAAATATGAGCCCGGGGACAACTGCAGTCAAAGTGAAAGTTGACAAAGTTAACCAGTCACACCATCTTCCCAAGGAGGTCAATGTAAGGAGAACTTTGAAAAAACGTGCAAATAAAAAATCTAGATGAACTACAGCCGAGGGGAAAGTCGAACAAGTTAGCCAGGTAACCCGTCCACCCAGGCAAGCTGCCACTCCCAAGGTGGCCAATGTAGCTGGAACCTCCGAGAAGCGTACTAGGACCAGTAAGGTCAGTACTCAAAAACGGCAACATTCAATTGATGCCGGTTCACCTGTGCTGGACCAAATTATTCAGGAATTGAATGGTTTGCGTCAGCAAATCAAAACACTGCACAGCAAATCCTCTGTTCTGAAATCTAGAACTAGAAATGTACTCGTTTTTAACCGAGCGGAACCATTTATTAAGGAATCTAAGTCTCGCAGAGATCTTGATCACAGGTGTATAAACGATCTTCTCCGAATAGTGAATATGAAGCCTTCTACTCCCACAGTGCGAATCCATCGAGTAGGAAGATGGAGGATGGGTAACTGCCCTCGACCGACCATGGTTGAATTCAATTATCAGGCGGATCGGGATGCATTCCTGGCTAGGACTAAGCATATCGCAAACTCAACGCTAGATAAACTTCAACTGAAGCCCGACAACCCTCCGTCCCGGATTCGGCAAAATTTTTCTGATTCCAATAGGAGAAACTTAGCAATGAGAACATCGGTCATTCTCAGCCCAGATGCAGCGCGAAACGCTATTCAGTCACAGACAGGCATACCGAACAGCACTTCGCCACTAGTCTTGCTGTCCGGCCCAGATGATGTTGATTGTCTTGGCGCAATTGACGATGGCACCCGAGAAGATGACTCCAGTAGTTGCTTCTTTTCTATGGATGCGGTCTCAATTGTCAGGTAACGGTCTGTTATCTTGAGGCAACAGGCTGCCGAAACTGATGCTCCTGCTCTAAGTAGCACGCCAAAAAACGTGCAGCTCCCTCGAGTGCTTCGACCGAGGGCCAAACAGGATTAGTTTCAGAAGCACGAATAACCAGTGCCCAAGTATCGTATGCAAATGTATGCAGCATCAGGAATAAGTGGACTGAACTTTCTTTCTGCGTGGCTCAGTTACACCTAAGGATTATTGCGCTTTTTGAGACCTGGCTGTCTGCGATTGATGAGGTGCCGGTAAACATCAGTGAACAGTATCTCGTCATAAGATGCGATAGGCCGGGTAATAGGAGAGGCGGTGCGTTGCACTGCTCTCGGAATATGGTTTGCACAACATATGTACAGGGATATCTCTGGCCATTGGAAACGTCCAAGTTGTTACGAGTATCCTGACTTGCTACAAGTCATCGCTCGCAATTGCTTGTGTCTACGTCACTTCTAGTGCATCCCAACGGGAGTTTACACAGCTTATTGAGACACTCGACGGTTTGTTTCACTCAGCTCACAGCGTACTTATCTTGGGTGATTTCAACCTCTCAGACATAGATTGGCCTGTCTGCACTGGTCTAGTCACCCAGCAATCTGACATCTTTCTCAAATGGCTCTATAATCATGCGCTGCACCAGCATGTCAATGATCCTACAAGGTTTCGCCATGGATGCACTCCATCCACTCTTGACTTGGTATTGTCGTTCCAGCTAGAAGCCATTAGTCATTTAAAGTACCTACCACCGCTCGACAAAAGTGATCACGTAATGATAAGCTTCGAAGCGATATTGCGTTTTCGCAAACCTTTCTCTCGTCCTAGACGCAATTTTAGGCTTGTAGACTGGGGTTAACTCTTGCAGACTTCAAAATCTTTCCTTCAGTTATCTAGCGATTCAAATGTAAGGGAAAACTGGGATAGATTTTCGAAGTATCTAAACGAGTTACAAGACAAGCACTCTTCGCTGCAGTGTGTGAGAATGCATCGAAGGACACCCTGGTGGTCTCCTCGAGTCCGTAGGTCTACCCGTAAACGGGATCGCTTATGGCGGCAATATAAGCTATCCTTTACTTCTGGTTCTTGGGCCCGCTACAAAACCGTTCGGAATGCCTGTGTTGAATTACAACGTGTGCTCGAAGAGGATTTTGAGTTATCTCTAGCTAGGAATGCTAAATCCAACCCAGAAAGGTTTTATAGCTACGCACAGTCAAGAGAAAAAAACTAGGGAAAACATAGGGAATTTGAAACTGGAGGACGAAAAAGTTGCGGATACCCACCAGTCTAAGGCGACTGCCTTCTCAGGGATTTTCAGTAGCGTTCAATGACGGGACAATTCTTCAAATGCACCGTCAGGTCTGCTTAACCTGGCACCTGATGTTAATGTATAAGATGAGTTGTCCTTTAATGAGGCTGAGGTGTATGACGCACTTATCCATGTTCGGGTCAACAAATCTGAGGGACCGGATATCATCTACTCAATTATGCTTAAACATCTTGCCTCAGTGCTTACCAAACCGTTTTGACAGCTCTTTAATCCATGCCTGCAACTAGGAGTTGTTCCCAGTGAGCGGAGGGGAGCCATAGTCGTGCCAATACACAAGAGTGGTTGCATGTCAACAGTTGGTAACTATAAACCGGTCAGCCTGACCAGCATCGTCTCGAAAGTAATGTTAAACTGCTGCGTGACAAAATCTATCAGCATCTATGTCGGCATTCTCTGTTCAGTGTAACTCAGCATGGATTTCTTAAGGGTAGATCCTGCCTGACTAACCTTCTTAGTTTTCTCAACACTGCCACTAAAAAGATGGATGAAGGGAAGCCTGTCGAAGCCCTCTACCTAGAATTCAGCAAGGCTTTTGATTCCGTAAATCACCGCCTTCTAGAGAACGAGCTAGCAGCAAAAGGCATACGGGGTGGTCTACTTGTTTAGATAAAGGCCTTCCTTACAGGTAGGACATTCCGAGTTGGGGTAGGGTTTACGCTGTCAAATCCAACCGACGTGATCAGTGGTGTACCCCAAGGGTCAGTACTCGGTCCTCTTCTATTCCTGATTTTCATCGATGATTTGTCCTTTGCATTGAAGTGCCCATGCTTCATTTTCGCGGACGATGTGAAATTCATCGGATCAACGGATGAAGATACCTTGTTGCACGACCTTGAGCGGGTCATAAACTGGTCATACCACTGGGATCTCCCACTGAACCTAAATAAGAGCCAACACGTGTCAGCACTGGTTGATAAGATTTCGGTCCAGGTAGCGGGGAATTTCCTCAGTGTTAACACCACACAGTGCTCTAAGGATTTGTGAGTACTGATTTGAGCTGACTTTAAATAAGAGGGCCAATGTGCCGCTGCGGCTCAGCGTGCACACAAGGTACTTTTTTGGCTGAAATCAGTGCTATCGAGCAGAAGACCCGATGTATTCCTGCCACTGTACAAGGCATAAGTTCGGCCGCATCTCGAATACTGTGTTAAGGCTTGGTGTCCTCACTACAAAAAGTACATCCTTTGACTTGAAAGCGTACAGCGCCTCGCAACTCGCATGATTGAAGGTCAGCGAGGAAAACCGTACGCTGCGCGCCTAAATTTCCTTGATCTTTTCTCCCTTAGGAGCCGTCGTTTAAGAGGTGATCTAATAGAAACCTTTGAGATCTTGGAGGGTTTGTGTATCATGCAAATGAACGACTTCTTTACCTTAAGCCCCGAGCTGAGCACCCACTCACTTAAAATGGATAAGAAACGATGTCGGCTAGACTCCAGGAAACACTTTTTCAGCCTTAGGGTTGTACACTTCTGGAACATTCTTCCAGAAGAACTTATATCCTGCGGTACCGTCTCTAGTTTTAAGCAGGGTTTGGACCGCAACTGGGGTGAGTTTTTTCCTGAATACTCTCCTTAATTGTTATACAAGCTTAGGAATTTCATTTTTTAGCGTTATCCCGTAAATAAAGTGAGGGCTGGATTTTTCTGTTTTTTATTTATTATACACGATGATACTTTAGCTGACCTCTCACCGTGCTTGTGAAGCGGAACTGCTTTTTCTTTTTTTCCAGCATAGGCTATAACGCGGTGCTTTTTCCGCGCGGTACGTTCAACTTGGTTGTATTTCCCACGCTCTTCCACATAATCTATTTTTAAATCGCTGTTCTTTGATTTTGCTGTAAATTGGTAATTAATTTATCGCATTATATACACATCGTAACTAGAATCAACATATTCTATTACATTTTTGAAAATTTATATATATATATATATATATATATATTGTTATTCAAATTTTTAAAAAATCGAACTTTGCCTAAAGTTTCATATCTCTGCATTTCAATTGAATGTGGTGAGAAGGTAGTAAAAGGCATAGCTTGTGATGTGTGCCAGAGATGGGCGCATCCAAAATGCTCTGGCATTCTTGCTAAGCATTATGAAACGTATTGTAAAAATAGTTTCATGGAATGGGTATGCTGGGAGTGTAATAGAAATGCAAGGGAAGTATTCCTGAGGACCTCTGCTAGTAGTTTTAACGATGTTGTAGCAAATAGTAAGAATTCTCCGTTGTTGTATGTCGAGCTCGAAAGAAAAAGAGCACCCCCTTCTGCAGTAACATCGGTCAGAATCAAAAAGCAACACGGGGGGTAAAAAGAACCCTAAAAAGAAAACCGTCGATAACGATAAGTGTCCGGTAAAACCACGGCAAGCTGACTACGTTGCTTTAGAAAGGCAAATAATTGCCTTAGATGAGCAAGTTAGTAAGCTTGCTGCACCCAATAAAATGGCGGGAACAAGGCCATCTCGTACTCTCCTCATCTTAAAAAAGGAAGAGCCGCTGATTCGCGAAAGCAAATCCCGGCGCCAAATGGTCCGTTCCAGGGTTCTAGACATTTTGCGCATGGCAGGGCTAATTAATTGCCAGGTAAAAAGGGTCCATCATGTAGGCCGGTGGAACCCAACTGTAAGTAGCGCTCGTCCGATCTTGGTAGAATTTATAAACCAACAGGACAGGGATAGGTTCTTTTAAAAAGTGCTTACCTCAAACGCTACACAAATGTGCGTTACAAAGTTATCCAGGATAAGGGGCCTCAACCACATTTTCATGGAAAGCGTTCAAAAGCGCCCATGACTAGCTTGAAAACTCTCATAAAAGGGATCAACCTTAGCCACCATAAAATGTTCAAGTCATCTGCGGTAGTTGTCATTGAAGATGTACTCCAAAATGGCCCGCCAGTAGAATACGAGCGCATGGAAAACTCGCTTTTCAGTCAGCTTCTGAAAGAGGAAAATCTATGTACAACTGCCATTAGGCCGGTGCAAGCACGTTCGCAAGGGCAGTCTAGCCACTTATCAACTTCTCCGGTTTCAAAAAACGGGGTATCAGCGACGGTGCTCCCACCCCAAGTAAAGTCCGATTAAAATGTGCGCAGAATAGAAATACCCGTGTACTGTACACAAATGCTTGCAGTATACGTAATAAATGGGGTGAGCTGCAGCTTGCTGCACTGGAAAACCAGGTCGACATAATTGCCATCTCCGAATCATGGTTGAAACCAGATGATCATGTTCCGTCATTTGTATCAACTAAGTATGCCATCTATCGTCAGGATAGGGATACTGGTGCTACGGGAGGGGGAGTGGCAATTATGATAAACGAAGATCTCCCCCACAGTGAGACATCGATAAAGATCGCTTCTCACTCAATCCAACTAACATCGGTATTTCTTACTGTCGCTAGAAGAAGACTGGCACTTGCATGTGCTTATAGAAGCCCGACTGCTTCATCATTAGACGACCAATTACTGATGGACACATTGGAAGTACTAAAAGGGCAATGCAACGCATTACTAATTGTCGGAGACTTCAATCTCCCGGGCATTGATTGGCGTACTGAAATTTCTTCACCAGGGTCAGTTGAGTCGCAATATCTAGACTGGTTTCATGTCGGGGCTTTTTATCAACATGTCAGGGAACATACAAGGTTTAGGACAGGACATACTCCGTCAACTTTAGATTTGGTTCTATTGTCTCATGAAAGAGATATTTATGGAATCAAATACCTTTCGCCACTAGGCAAGAGCGACCACGCTGTAATTCTTCTTGACTGGACTTTAGTGCATCCTAGTCCCAAGTAAAGATGTCCCGCAACTTTGGTCGAATGGACATCGTCCAACTACAAACTAAAGCAATGAATCTAAGTTGGGAACCAGACGAATTAGAACCTAGTGTAGAAATCAGGTGGAATATTATAAAAGGGCACCTTTTACAACTACAGGATAATTTTGCTCCTCTACAACCAGTGAGAACGCGAGGAAAACCACCCTGGTGGAGCGCGTCTATTCGCAAGGCTATTAGATGTCGTGACCGTAGCTGGAGGGCTTACAAATTCTGTGGAACTCACAGATCTAGACTGCAGTACATACAGACCAGAAATTCAGCTGTTGCGCTGCAAAGGAAAGCTAAAAGGGACTTCGAATCCCGACTTGCCAAAAAAGCAAAGATTAACTTGAAAGCTTTTTATGGCTATGTTCAGTCCAAGCGATCATTAAGAGAGGAAATAGGTACGTTAGTGCTGGACGATGGCAATACGGCTTTGACTGCACCGGAAAAAACCGATGCGTTGCATTCATTCTTCTGCAGTGTTTATCGGCGCGATTCAGGTAACTGTTTAGAAACTCACGAGTGCAGAGCACCTCCCTTTAGCTCGGTGGAGGTTAATCAGGAAATGATCACCACAGTTCTGTCGCAGCTGGACAAAACTAAGTCAGCTGGCCCCGACGGCATACATCCGGCTATTCTTCAACCGCTCGCGAATATAGTTAGCCTTGCAATCAGAAATATTTTCGAAGCTACCTTACTCCAGGGTATACTACCGGATGATTGGAAACGAGCGGCGGTAATAGCCATATACAAAAAGGGTCCCATTTCGGATGTACGCAACTACAGGCCAGTAAGCCTGACAAGCATTCTTTGCAAGTGCTTGGAAAAAATCATTCGGCACCAGGTATGTACACATTTGGTAGCCAATTCCTTACTATCCGATGCCCAGCACGGATTCTGGAAAGGGAGGTCCTGCCTAACCAATCTTCTAAGCTTTCTTGACGAAGTGACATTACGCCTCGATGAAGGGAGAGTAGTCAAAGTCTGCTATCTTGATTTTCAGAAGGAATTTGTCTCGGTGAACCATAGGTACCTTCTGCACAAACTAAGTATGTGTGGCGTCACACGGCGACCTACATCGATGGTTAGACAGCTTCTTAACTAATCGCACTAACTATGTTAGAATTGCAGGGGAGTGTTCGCAGGAATCACTGATTCACAATGGAGTGCCTCAAGGCTCTTCAATTTATCCCTGAGGTATGGTAGGTTACCTAAAGATTGGAAGCACGGCATTGTCAAACCAATGTATAAAGGCGGTGAAACCAGTGATCCGGCTAACTACTGACCGGTTACCTTCACTTCGGTAGTTGTCAAGACTCTGGAACGACTGCTGAAGAAACATATTGAAGATTTTCTCCTTACTACCAGTCAGTTAACATCAGCTCAACATGGTTTTACGCCAAGACGATCATGCTCATCCAATCTCATCACTGCTCGCGAGCACTGGTGTGCTGAACTCGATCTGGGTTACCCGGTAGTCACGGCCTTCATTGACTTCAGTAAGGCTTTTGACTGTGTTCCATTTCAACGTCTATTGCTCAAGCTCAGTGCTCGTGGTGTAAAGGGACCTGTTCTAACTTGGATTGAAGACTTTCTTGTTGAACATTATGCACAGGTCGAGGTTAACGGAGTCAAATCGCAGGTTACACGTCCAACTTCCGGGGTTTCGCAAGGATCTGTTCTCGGCCCGGTACTTTTTAAAGTATATGTTAATTACCTCCCCGATTCATTAAATGAGAATTGTCTACTTTTCGCGGATGATCTGTAAGTTTGGTGTACAGTAAACTCTTCTGCTGATAATACCATTTTCCAGAACGAATTGAACAAATTGCTTGATTGGACGGTAAAATGGCAGCTTCCTGTAAACCGACAGAAATGCGCTGTAATGCTTTTGGGGCCAAGCACGCCTGAAGGTGCGTACTTCCTCGGGGATCATCAACTGAAATGGGTTGATACTGAACGTGACCTGGGTACAATTGTGACTCGGACGCTTAAATCGAAGGAGGATACGAACAGAAAAGCTGCTGCTGCAAACCGCGCATGGTGGGCTATTAGTCGGTCGTTTTCGGCGATTACTCCACAAATGTTTCGCATTCTTTATTCCACATACGTGAGACCAGTTTTGGAATATGGTTTGCCAGCCACCTATCCTCAAACTAAGGAAGAACGTGACCAGTTTGAAAAATTGCAAAGGCAAGCGGCGAAACGAGTACAAGGTTTAAAATCAATTCCTTATGTGGAGAGAGTTCAACGCCTCAACCTCATGTCGCTCAGTATTCGGCGTGTGCGCTACGACCTGCTGCTAACTCGTCGCATATTACTGGGAGCTTATGGTGAGGAGCTGCGCGAGTTTTTCCCTCTCGTGACGGACTCAAGAACCGGTGGCCATGCTCTAAAGCTTCAAAAGCGAAGGACACTACGCCTACCACAGCGATTCATGCTCTCAACAAGAATTGTTAACTTGTGGAATGTGCTTCCGGAAGAGGTTATCTCAGCGAGCTCAGCAACTTTCGGATAAGGTATTGCCTGTAATCACGGCGAAGCTGAACAACACTGGACAGGATTTCTTCAACTGAGGTTCTCCTGGACTATGTTGCTGATATAAAGAGATGCGGCTTACAAGGGCTTGACCCCTGTCGTCTATCAAGAAGAAGAAGAAGAAATTCCTAAATTCAACCCGAATAATCTCTTGGCTTCGCGATTGCGGAAAATTTAAAATGGACAAAAAGAATAAACGTTTTGACAGAGGTGGGTGCTTCTCTGCAGCTTTCCACTGAAAGAAATTCTGGACGCTCGATTGGCTTGTTAGCCACATACTGTTCTGCTCAAACTGAACTGATTTTTATCCATGACTTGTCCTCTGCATTAAAGTGCCCATGCTTCATTTTTGCGGATGATATGAAATTCATCGGATCAACGGACGAAGATACCTTGATGCACGACCTTGAACGGGTCATAAACTCGTCACACCAGTGGGACCTCCCACTAAACCTTAATAATAGCCAACTCTTGTCAGCACTGGTTGATAAGATTTCAGTTAAGGTGTCTGGCAATTCTCTCACTGTAACCGCTGCACAGCGTGTTAAGGATTTAGGAGTACTAGTTGGGTCTGACTTCAAATGGGGGGACCAATTCACCACGGCAGCTCAACGTGCTCGCAAAGTTCTCTTTCGGCTGAGATCCGTGTTATCCAGCAGAAGACCCGATGTATTCCTGCCCCTTTACAAGGCATTAGTTAGGCCGCATTTAGAATATTGTGTCCAGGCGTGGTGCCCTTACTTCAAGAAGGATATCGTTCAACTCGAAAGCGTACAGCGTCTCGCAACTCGCATGATTGAGGGTCAGCGAGGGAAACCTTACGCTGCACGCCTAAAGTCTTTTTTCACTTACGCGCCGTCGTTTGAGAGGTGACTTAATTGAAACTCTTAAGATCTTGAAGGGGTTAAGTGGCGTTATCATGACCGACTTCTTTGCCTTAAGTCCTGAGCTGGGCACCCGGGGCCATTCACTCAAACTTGCTAAGGAGCGATGTAGACTAGACTCCAGGAAAAACTTTTTCAGCCTCAGGGTGGTAAATTTCTGGAACCGGCTTCCAGAAGAACTTATATCCTGCAGTTCTGTCGCAAGTTTTAAGCAGGGTTCGGACCGCATCTGGGGTAAGCTTTTTCCTGAATTCTCCCCCTCATTTTTATGCAAGATTAGGTTGTTCACCATTTTTATCGTTGTTTGGTAAGTAAGTAAATGCCTAAGTTCTGTTCGTTTAATACACAACTCTTCTTTAGCTGACCTCTTACCGTACTGGTGAGGAGAAATGTATTCTTATCTTTCCAGCATCATTCATTGCGTGGTGCCTTTTTAAATACAACCCGGATAATCCCTTGGCATCGCGATCGTCAAGGATATCCAAATCACAATAAGAATAAACGCTTTGGCAGTGGTGTTTGCTTCTCTGCAGCTTTCCACGAAAAGAAATTCTGGACGCTTAATTGGCTCGTTCGTCACTTACTGTCCTGTGCAACTGAACTGAACTGAACTGAACTGAATATCGACCTTGAATTTGATTTATTTTTGCAAAATATTTGAATTTCAATTTTACTGTTTGGTTTTCACTCTGAAGTTTTAAATATCGTGAACGCATTTGTGTGACGGTTATTTTTATTAATTTTTTTCGGATCAGTGATCATATAATTGACTAGAAAATGATGTTCACATCATTTTCTCAACGTGAGACATGAAAAGCAATCTCTTGAACCATTGAACTTGTCATAAAGTCGTTATGAAACTCGAGTTTGTTGACCAGCATTTCTACTTCAGATAAATAAGGCGCCGAAAGTTCGTGACTTAGAAATAGAAGTTTCAGTGGACTTTGAATCAGCTGATCAATGTTCAGCTGCTGCACAACGTGCTAGGAGCGAGCCTTTTCGCCTTCAGTCGGTTATATGCGGCAGGACCCCGGTGGTTTTCATCCCATTATACAAAGCAGTCCTGAGACCACTTCTCGAGTATTGCGTTCAATCGTGCTCACCTTATTTGGAATAATTTATTGCCAAGCTTGGTGTTCAGCGCCTAGTTACTCGTATGAATGAAGGGCATTCAGGTTGGTCGTATGGGGAACGATTGCTGAGTCTAGATCTCTTCTGACTTAAAAGGAGGCGGCTACGTCGTGGCCTGAACGAAACTTTATAATCATGACAGGTTTCAGTACTGTTCATACTAGTGAAATGTATGCACTCGCGCTAGTTTGGTCACTGAAGGCGCCCATTAAACCAGACAAAGCGACATGTCAAATCTGCGAAAAACACGTTTAAGAAGACCAAGCATGGCGTTTGCTTTATTGGCTGCTCTCAGGCACGTCGCCGAGACTGACATGTTGGACTGCACAATAATGCCTAAGTCCCTTTCTGAGGAAGTCGTCTCAATTGGGTGTAATCCCAGGTAATAGCTTGGGCTAGAGTTTATACGCGTTGAAAGGACGCGGCATTTCTCTGTATTGAACGGTAAGCACTTTTCGAGTGACCACACATAAAGCGAATTGAGGTCGTCCTGTAGTTGATCGATGTCGTGTTGACATGTGATGACTCTCCAGAGTTTCATGTCGTCGGCATACATGAGCGTGTGGGAATCAATGGCTTGAACGACATCATCAATGAAGGATGTACTTCTTCAGTGACAGTGTAGTAAATTACTGGATTCTTCTTAAAGCTGTTATTTGTTCCATTTGGGTAGGGTGATTCAAGAAGGGACTCAAATCTGTATGGCCTTTTTATTTCCTGATTTGTTTCCATAATTGAATACTTGGTATGATCTTCATGTTGTCTGGATGTGCAATCGTGCAGCATTTATGTGCTGTACGGCTAACATCGTGCTAAATTGATTGGCCAACGGTAGTGAGCTGCATGCTGAAACACGCTGGAGTCTCACTACCATCTTTATTTTTACCCCCCATATCTGTCTAGGCTTGAGCAACCTGACAGTATCTTAGCCCACGTGCAGTCTCTGACTGTGCGGCACTTTGCCTGGATCAGGCTTGTGCTTTCATACACACATACATCATGTTTTCATTGGAAGGCACTAATGCCTCTCCTCGCCTATTAGTGAAGGGAGTTTCACTCTTGCATTCCAGATTACTCTCATACCAGAGAAAATTCGTGAAGATATTGTTTGAAGTTTGGACGCTCTTCTGTGGCATACCTTCGAAAAAAATCGGGACGTTCAATTAGCTACTCAGCCACAAATAGACGAGTTCAAACTGAACTGAATGCTCAATATCGCTTTTTTGTGTCGTCGATAGCGTACCGTCGAAACAATTCTGGCTTCGTGACCTGCATTTAACTATTTGCGGCGCTGAGACTGGACCTTAACCTGGTACGATGGTTTGTGTACCTCCATGACCCATTGAGCTATGCTGTGTGGTGTCTTTTGTTGCCAGCAGCGCTACTCGTGCCAGGAAGGTCGATCGATAGAAATCAGACAAACTCAGTCTCAACCCACTGCATTGTGGTTCAGGCTTTTTATCCAAAAGCTCCGGGTGGGGCCCTTTAAACCAACCCCCTACTTCGGCCTAGGCAACCGGGTATTATCACGCCCGCAAGCAATTATGAAAATACAAGTAAAAATGACAGATCCCGTGCTCTCACGCTTTCTGCTGACAATGCTTTCAATGATCTTACACTGCATGCAAACTTTTTAATAACTGTTTTCGTTTTGTGGTTCTTTGGATAGCCCTGACAGAAGTACAGCTTGTTCATCGAGTTTTCCTGATTTAGCCACTACGAATATTTCGCCTGCTCCAAATGCCTCCAGAGCGTTCGTCACCCCGCGCGTACCATTCAAATTAGCGGCTTTTAATTTACGGACTTTAGCTAGCATCGGAAAACAGGCAGCCTTGGCTAGCACACTTGATAGCCTCGATGTCGATATATGTATGTATGGTGTTTGTCCGAAACACGCATGCATAACTCTAACTTGGTTACGCGATTGTAGAATCCTTCGAACTTACGCAAGCCAAACTATCTACGCCTGTCCACTGATGACGATGCCATGGTATCTGGTCAAGTTTTCGTCGGAATCGTTTTGAATGAGAGAGCTCAGGTCGCACTGCTAGACTGGATTCCAGTCGACAGTCGCCTTTCTGCAGTAAGACTACAGGGTTCATGCAAGAAAGGCCGGTTTCGCAATCAATCCCGCAACCTGTTTGTGGTTGCTGCCTATGCACCGACTAACTGTAACTCTGAACTTGCAAAGAATGAGTTTTATGGAAAATAACAAGAACCCATTATACATGCATCGATGAGTGACATCGTTGTTTTAGCTGGAGACAGGAACGCACAAGTAGGCCGTCTATCTTTAAACCAACATTTCGTGGGTGGAATGTTTTGTCTCAATTGTCATTGTAATGACAACAACGAAAGATTGTTTAGCTTGTGCCCAGAGCACACTCTACGTTGCCGGTACTAACTTCCACCATTCTAAGCGTCACTCATCATCATCATCATCATCATCAAAGACAGCATTACACCGGTAGCACGTACCGAATGCTTAACTGCCATACAACCATGAAAAAGTAAAATCGTAAAAAATGGGGAAGGGTGGGACTTAAATTTCTTCGGCTTCTATAGAAGAGTAAGCACAAACAAACTGGGAAGAGGTGCCTACACCTCGAATGGAACATGCATTCAAACAAGTTTCGTGAACGAGTAGAGCAACATCAGCACGGCAGCTTCCTTGCGGCTTTCACTGTCATGCATCCTAACAAGCTTTTCTCGTCACTTTCGCTTGACAACATACAAGATTAAGCAAACACTCCAAAAAGATGCTTAGTGCAAGACCGCCATTGAACACGGTTTCGGGACATATCCTGAAGCGTAACTAACCATTGCGATAGCTGATCGCGGGGACACCAGCCTGGAAGACGCGCTGCGCCGACTTTGGAAAGGTTACTAGTAATCTAACATTTATTACATTGTTTGCAAAGGCCTCGATTACAACACACGATGTGACATTAACCACTTGTCCATTAAGTCCCGCTTCATTTGTTAGGTCAACATTTCCAGCGCGAATTCACTCAAGAATCAGACAACACAGTAGAAAGCCGAGTGGTCAAACGTGGTTATTACGCGCGCGTGACACAGATCGAAACATCACACATCCATCTGTTACAACTCTGTCTTGAACATGTCTGTAAATGACTCACTTCAAACCCTCACCTTGACAGATTGCAAATCGTTCGATAGCGACTGACCTTGTCCATCTCCGCATGTTCCGAGGTCGTTCTCGCTCGAACCGCTCGAATGAAATCTTTCCGACATCCGAATTATACATCATCATCACCATCATCATTGACGGCGTTACACCGGATGTTCCATCATCCAGTACTTCTGTGCTGCCGTGCTAAATTGATTGGCCACCGGTAGTATCTGTCTAGTATCTGGCCTGGGCAACCTTACAGTTTCCTAGCCCATGTGCAGTCTCTGACTGTGCGGCAATTTGCCTGGATCAGGCTTGTGCTTTCACATCTCTATCCTTTCTCTTTGTACACAGCTTTGCGCTCTCAGTTGACGTCGGTCGAGCAGATATGCCAAAATCAAACAGCAACCATCACTCGGTTGGAATCTCGCATCGCCACACTGGAACAAGATGTGACTATGAAAGACCAAACATTAGCCAACAATCAAGCGTTGTTGACAAGCGAACGGGAACAACGGGTGGGTATTCCTCAAGTTTCGCGCTAATCTTTTATTTTCCGTTTATTTGAGCTCACACGCTTTTCTCGTCTATAGAACAAACTGCGCGAAGACTTGCAGTCACAAATAGTCCTGACGGACAAATTGCAATCTTCGTTCGACAAGGAAGCCGAGGAGGTGAAAAAAGCGAACGAAATCATCCGGCATTTGCAAGCCGAGGTCAAAAGTCATCATACAAAGGTTTGTTTCCGCTGTCTTTCTCTTACACTCCACCTGCACGGATGTCCATGGGTGCAGTATTTCAGTACTGAGCAGGTGATATTTTGATTCGCCATCGTCTATCTGTCTAGCCTTGGGCAACCTGACAGTATCATACCTCACGCGCGTTTCTTCGCTGTGCGTCACTGCCTAGACCCAGGCTTGTGATTTTATACATACATGAACTCCACTTGGTTTTTGTCTCCACACAATTGTCGTCGTCATTATCCCCAGCGAAAATGATACTTGGATCGAAGGGACTATGGCGTTTAAATAGCGGATACATTTCGGAATGGGTAATAGGGAACAATAAACTGCTTAAATAGCGATTGTAACACGAATTCAATCAAGCTGCCAGAAATAGGCGGTGTGCACCAACTAACCGTCTACCAGACTCTCTTCCAGGTTTTTTCCTCAGGGTATTCTCCCAAAGCCTTTCCCGCAAGTCAGCGGAGGCTTAAAATCAGGGTTTTCCATCCCTTAAATGAAATGCCCTCCCAGGCTAACGAGCCACATCTGCCCGAAGCAAACTGATTTTCAGGTGCCAGTCACTCGCCCTCGCCACTTCTCCTGTTGGTAGAAGCAATTCCACCGGGCTCGGGAAGCCACTCGTGCAGGCCAGAAGTTGGACTTGGTTGTCAGAGGCTATTTGAGATGCGCACCATATGGGACCATTTTATAAACAGTGGGAGCTTATCCACACTGCCACCCCCGGCTATGATAACCTTTGGAATTTAGATAACAGAAAATCGTAAAAGATGAGCAAAGGTTGGACTTAAACAGCTGCAGCAACTATAAAATAGTAAGTACAAACAGTGTTTCAATCGAGGTATAAGCATGTCACGTGTAATCTGTAAGTCCATGGTACACCTTACTCACTCTCATACACGTGGTTTGATACATACTCGATTCATTCCAGGCTTGTGATTTCATCACTTGGGTCCGTAGGCACTTACCACAACCGGCTTCTGACTGTTTTCCCTTATTAGGTATGGACAAGAAGCTTTCTGATCAGTAGCCAGCGGTCAAAGGGTAAACAAATTTTGACTTTGCAAACGCTGTTACATAGGCGTATGTGCATGCAAAAATTAGGTTTTTTCGAAACGTGGGTTTAACCTATGTGCAGGTGTGTGGGCACATGTGATTGAACACGTGCCAGCCTTATCCAACAGTGGTTTACCAATCCAAACCATGTTTACCGTTTTTCCACTGTTTTAAGGCATGCGGATCCTGATCCGACTGTCCCTGCCTGATTAATGCAAACATCACGATGTAGAATGTCAAAGCATACAAATACCGATTTGGTTTTCATGTTGTTGACCTCCTTTGGTCGAAGTCGACTATGGCTATACATCACAACCAAATGATGGTTTTCAATGCTCCGCAGCTTGTCAAACGACTAAACAGTCCGATTCGGAAGAAACAATGTTTCCCGCAGCACTCACAGCGACGGGCAATACTCGACCGATTGTCGGCAGTTGCAAGCTGACGGCATGATGATATACGATTAGCACCAGAAAGCAGTATCTGCTTTTCAACAGCTTGCAGACGACGCTTTACATAGTGCCTCCAAAGTGAGCCGTCAAGAGCAAGTTATTCACCAACTCGTAGGTTTCAAGTCAAGAGCTTTCAGATCTCTTGTGCAAACTTCTTTGTACCGCAAGTGCGATCTGATCAATGGCTGACATACTGAATTCAACTCACCAATGCGACCATTTCCAATTCTGTACTCACTACCCAGCCACGGCGGATGCTGATTGAATGGAAAGCATTCACCATTCGTTCGTGTCTTGTGTGAATAGTCCAGGTTTCACTGCCGTACAGTAAAAAATTGGTACGCACGCGCTGTATACCATCATCTTTGTCTTTATAGTCAACTTACGGTTGTCGCAGACCCGAGAGTTCAATGGGGACAAAATGGCAGCTGCTCTGCCAATCCTCTTATTAATTTCCGTGTCGAGCGAGATCATTTGACGGTCAATGTATACTTGAAAATGGTAGAAATAAGCGAAATTTTCTGCTCAGTTTTATAGAAATATATAGTGTTCCCGTTGCGACGCTAAGTAATTCTCAGATGTTTGGGGCAATAACCCACGGATCATCATTGGGGAACGACATGTGTTTATTTCAATTCCCATATGTTCTCCATCACCGGTGCACAGCCCGTGTACCGCATCTCGACACTCGAACTAGAATCTAGAAGCCAGGTGTCTACTGGTGCATTGCAGAGCAAAGTCCCTTGGTATCTATCAGGCGGTTTGTGCGTTTTTGTCTGCTCCCAGACTCGTGCTTTCTCCCTTCCAGCAATACCCCGAGCACTGACAAACATAGTTCATGTCACGGATACCAACCTGCACGAATGGGAAAACTAGCGACTAACATCGTGACTTGTAGCTTTTAACCTAGACCCCTTTTTGAGCATCATCGTACTGTATCATCTCTGACTAATATCATTCATAAATCTTCTTGCACACGCATGCTACACAGGCCAAATTACGAGGTCAAGTTGCCGCCGAACAGGAGCGCTTGTTGTCTGCCCGCGAGTCTGAGCTTCACGATCGATCCACCGAGCTAGATCGATTGAGAACGGAGCTGAGAAAAGCGTCCGATTGCGTCGCTTCTCTCACCGAGCAACTCAATCAAGCCAATCTGGATCTGGGCGAGGCGCAAAAAACCATCAAAACTAACGAGAATAGTAAGTTTTTCACTCTATGACTTCCGTGTGCCCATGAGCATTTGCTAATACGATTTGCTTGCTGTCGTGTAGCACGATGCTCACAGCCGAAATCCTGGTGGTTTGTATTGTATAATTGGTTTCCATGGTTACCTCCCATAAACAATGTCAATCAATTATTTCTCGTGCTTCAAAATGAGGGTAGTTCGCTGTGTTCTCACCCCTCGGTAATGGACACCTTATTCACATTATGCTTGATTTTGGGTTCAATTAAACCTGAACGGTGTGCTATGAACAATCAAGCTTACTCAGAGATATTTACCTCCCCGCAGCAAAGCACTAGAGTTTTTCCGGAGTCACTGTCTGCAATATGTGTTTATCTATTAAGGTTGAAAGGAACCATTTGACATAGGCCCTGGATCATTCTCAAAAGGAAAACACGTGTTTACAAAGCAGCGGTCCACCCTCTACTAATATGTGAATGTCCCAAAATGTACGATCTTTAGAAGTGTTCGACCATTGGTACCTTAGGATAATCTTTTGTCGTCCGATATACTGACCGAGTATCTAACGGTACCGTTCAGGCGCGATGCGACGGAATACCTTCGCTCTCCATTCACTTCCAGCAGTGATGACTTTTACTTTTACTTTTGTGCGACTATCTCCTCCTGGATTATGAGTCGGCTTCATTGACGTCACGGATTGCAGCCACCCACGCTCGGCGATTTGAAGCGAGATCCGCGCAGATTGTAAACCAGGTCCGGTCCCACGTGCACCATCCGTAAACCGATCGTAGACCAAGCAGCTCCACGTCCGATCTCACGGTGGCGAGCCAAGTCTTCACTTGTCCTCCGCTACGACAACGCCATTCTGCGCAGGGTGTCGGCGATAGTGTCATCCTGGTTAGTTCAGCGTCCGAGCGTCTCAGGAT
>JACCGJ010025670.1:0-23776 GCA_013407085.1 Atriophallophorus winterbourni | reverse complement strand
ACGTTCAACATTTTACATTTTTGGATGTTGAATGGTAGGCAGTTCCGCAAGGACCAATTATGAAGTGATTCGAGAACATTTTGGAGAATTTGGCAATCTTCTTTGGTGCGTATGCTAGTCCAGACTTTGATATCATCCGCAAATAAAATGATTTTGCTGCGTACGATTTCGGGTATATCATTCGCGTACACGAGGAAGAGTATTGGCCCCAAGACTGAGCCTTGAGGTACGCCACTTGTAACTTCTACTGGGCTGGATAGTTCCCCATCAACTCTAACCCTTATAACTCTGTCAGTCAAGTAATACTTTATCCAGGCCAAAAGTCTGCCGCAAACCCCGAGCTGCTCCAATTTTGTAGCAGTATGCTGTGGTTAACACGGTCAAAAGCTTTAGACATGTCCAAGTAACAAGCATGGATAGGGCATCCATGGTCCACGACTCGAGTTCAATTATCAAGAGTTATGAGAAGATTGATGAGACAGGAGTGTCCTGTCCTGAATCCGTGCTGTGCGATGGAAAGAAGCTCATTTTGTTCCAAGTGTTTGATAAGTTCGTCAGCAACAAGTCGTTCGAGAACTTTAGAGACCACTGCCAACAACGTGACTGGTTTGTAGTTAGACACATCCAATCGGTCCCTCCTTTGTATATTGGAGTGATTAGTCCACTTTTTAAGTCATTAGCAACCGTGCTACAACTCAAGGACAGGTTGAAAAGGTCAGAGAGTGGTGAAAATAGAGCATGGGCGCATTGCTTTAGGATAAATGGTGTTATTTCATCAGCACTCGGGGATTTTTTCGTATTTAACCCGCGTAGCTTTACCAGGACACTCTCGGGTTTCACAGCGATTTCGTGTATTGTATTCTGCGATCCGAATGCAGGTATATCGTAGGATACGCGCTCGTTAGGGTAGAACACTCTAGAGTAAAATTGAGCGAGTTCGTTAGCGGCTTCGAGAGCTGTGGATGTAGTTCCAGTCGTAGTAAGTAAAGCGAAAACACCTGGCTTTACCCTGGCCTTTCTGTTCACGATCTGGAAGAGGAGCTTCGGATTTCGTTCAATTTTATCCATCAGATTCATTTGATACTTTTCTTATTCCTCCTGGACAAGATTAGTAACTTTGTTTCTCAACAAACGGTAAGATTCCCAAGATTCAGGTGTTTCTTACCTTTATCCATTTCCGGGTTTGACTCCGTGTTAGACACGTGATGAACACGAAATCAAATTTTCATGTTTACACTCATTGCTTGACAAATAATGGAAACGAAACTTTTACTTCCGTGGACGCATTGGCTGCTGTGAAAAGAGATAAACTGCTCGCGGTCAATTTGCCGATTGTGAATGACTTTCGCTGCATGTTCGTTAATGCGAACAAATCGCTAAACTTTCAACAAACCCACCACCAGACATATCACAAATCCCTTTGGATCCGCGTGTATTATAGGATGATCTCCTCGAAGAATTAGCTCTGGGTGACTCCGAGTGTACTTCATTCAGCTGGAAATCAGTGATTGACTCTTCGATTGATCAGGAAAGAACACTGATTAGATGTAGACAGCTTCAACAAGTATCCAGCTTGATCAATATTGTCGACGTCTGTCGCGAACTTCTATGTCTAGTGTTCCTGTTACCCTCACTGGAGCACCACTCCCGGTATTATTACTTCCTTTCAGATCGGCTGCTCCTAAGTTTCTTATCCAGCGTGTTGATGATACCTAATCTCTAAACCACGCACCACCGGATGCACATTGCCAGCCTTTACTTATGTTCAAGTCCGTTAACAGAATGCCGAAATTTTCATCCATGCTCTTGTTACCTGTAAGGACATTAATTATCTGTACTAATCACTGGTCAATTCGTTTAATAATTCCGAGGTGGAGGGTATTCGGAATTTGCATTCATTAAACTCCTGAAAATCCATCAAATGACCATTTTGTGTCTGTCTTTAGCCCGGCTTATCCGGTTGGATCTTTCGTTTCCCGACTACTTATATGCTGTTTAATCTAAATTTCAAACATGTCTTTCTTCATTAGCATTTTAACTTTCATCATACTATGGTTATTGTTAAGCTTAATGATCCTTGAACCACTAAATACTTTGAATTACCTTGAATCCGTTCGTATTTTACGGGAGGCGTAGTAGTCGTGACAATTGGGGTCAATGCTGCAAGGATCAGTAATCGCAAATGTAACGAAGTTATGTGATCCAAGTCGATGCATCATGTAGCGTGCGAGTAAACGTAGTAGGTGAGCATATTGGATGTGAACTGTGTGTGAAATCTATTTCAAAATATTCGAGACCGATCGGGAGTCCATAATCATGAAAATAAAATTTGCAATGAATCGGTTATAGCAAGTTTTTGGTAACGTTTCGCGTTTGAACACAGAAGCTTCGTCAGACCAAGAGTGTCGGCACGAACAGTGTTCAGGTTTAAATGGCATTTTCAATTGTATGTTAAATCTCTTTGAATTTGGATTCGTATCAGAATTCGCACACACTAGGCATAGCTAAAGCGATTGAATTAATCAATGGAAGAAAAACAATACACAGCCAGAACAGTAGTCCAACGCATCTTCTCAAGACGGCTTTTGATTCCTTTAATCGGATTCATTGAGCCAATATCATTTAACCTTGGGTTCTTAATTCTATATGTACATCACAAGTTTCTTTGTTTAGGAGGAAATGTAGTATTTTGAAAAAGAGAAGTATACTCATGGTGTTCATTAATAGAAACCCAGTACTCGGCGCGGGTTACCACGTCCTGCTCACGAAGCCGAACGTTTTGTTCGAAACATCGATTATCAGAACAAGTGTATTATCCGGGTGATACTGCGTTCCGCTGGAGTAAAGGATGTGGTTTTTTTATACAGGGCAGAACAATAACGTCGTGCCATTGCCTGCTATGAAAATACAGACAGTACGAATGTGACAACAAATATTGACGAGTAACACTAAAATTTATAATCGCTACAGAAAGTGTGATTTATTTGGAACAGGGAATCGTTTATTTAAAAGTCACTTAGCAGTGAACACTAACATTACGGATTCAAACCGTGAGTGCATCAGGCTGAATTGAGTAACAAAAATGTAAGCACTATGTTACGAGCGATTGATAACAAAATACAGACTTTAAACGACGCCCTCGAAAACAGAAGTTGGATGCACAGTATATAAGTTAGACGACTGTAACAATTGCCCGTGAGTTACGTAAGAAACAGACAGACATGTGGCAACTCTGGTCAAGGCCACTCGACTTGAGGAGTTTAACTAATTGCTTTCTGAGTTTATTCACCGTAAAGCTGAATGCAGGATTGTACAGACATCTGATTCATTTTATACCTAGAGGTTCTTTTCTAACTACCCATGTTTCTTCATTCATCTCAGCAAAAAACATTCCATGTACACTTGCACCTCAGCCACTAGCACTTACACATTATAATCTTCTACGTCAATCTTGTTTAAAACGTTTTCAGTAGATTTATTGAGTACCGTATTTTTCGGACTATAAGGCGCACATAAAAACACTAATTTGTACGAAAAATCAGCAGTAAGCCTTATATTCCGGTGCGTCTTATGTATGAATAGTGTATGTTTACAGTGTGAACATACACTATTCATACATAAGGCGCACCGAAATATAAGGCTTACTGCTGATTTTTTGTACAAATTAGTGTTTTTATGTGCTCCTTATAGTCCGAAAAATACGGTATGTGTTAATATTCTTCGAAATTTGATAGAATTTTCCTATACACATTGTTGAATTTTAAAATAATTTTGCGTCAACTATGATAAACTGCATATTTCGTCATCAAAAAAACAGTGAAAATTGTACGTCGATGTTTCAAATGAGAATAAACATATAACATATTATCTAAACTAATAAAATCATCACGAATTTATGATTATAGCATTATGGCCACATTTGATGAACTCCGCTGGCTTCTTCTACACAGAGAAACTGTAGCACCGTTCTATTGAGTTGTTCACATTCCCATCCTTTACACACCACAACCGGTTTCTGACTGTTTGCTGTCATCAGGTGGAAACAGTAAGCTTAGTTTCAGTGAGCCTTGAAACAGTAGTAAAGTGCTAATTAACGTAATACGGGTTGTAGAGTGTAAGCGATGCGGATATGAGCTCCACAATACATTGGTCAATTTGAGAGTCTTGAGCGCCTGACCAAGTATTACTCTTTGATTCTTTAGTTGAACATCGTGTTGTTTAATACGAACCTTAATTAACAACGGCATGCAAGTATTCCTTTGTTTGTAGCGTCTTTAATCGTACTCCCTATTTTTGGTATTTTCGATAGTACCGTGTGTATTCTCTTCCCTGTACAATAGTAATGCATTTGTTTGAGTATATTTTTTATCAAGGTCACAATTACATACTCGGGATATCACTTGCTACGTCTTCTCCGTGCGTAGTGAGATCTTTGTTTGTGGGATTATTCATCTCGGATACGAAACTCCATTGCGTTCTAGCGACCACCTGGTCCTCTTATTCGATTATGTTTGTCAAACCGAAAGAATGGATGACATCAACAAAACAAAACTACAACTGGATATTGGAAGTCTTCACAATGCTCTTCGAACGATTCCTGACTGGAAACCAGACACCACGGACGTGCATCGTTTTCGGGTAAACTTCATAGAAAAGCTGTGTGATGAAATAAACCTACATTCCAGATTTGTGCCAAAAACAACGAAAAAACGATTTAACTTCATATTGAGAAGCCGCACAAGGAAGTGGATTAAGATACGCAACGATGCATCGAGAAAATATGTCCAGAATCCGATACCAGATAATTGGGAAAAATATCGTCTGTTGAGGAACAAGGTCACCTCTCTTATAACCAAGGACAAGCAGTCTCATCAGGCAAGACTACTGACCATAATGGAGCGGAACCCTAAGGTCATGTACCAGATTGTTAACACTACATCCAAAATTAAGCCAGGAATCTCAGCACTACGCACACCTCATGGTTTAACTACCAATGCGTTCGAGGCTGCGAAGTTCTTGCAGGTTACTACTACAAAGTTTTTAGTCCCAAGGAATCAGTGCATCGTACGACGCATTCGATTGGCTTTTCAGATAAAATACTAAATGAAATCTCAATAAACAATGAGGGTGTCAAGCTCAAACTTCTTCGTTTGTATACCACATCGTCACCAGGAACTGATGGAATCACTCCTTTCATCCTCAAACCATGTGCATCCTCATTGTGCGGTCCACTCAGAACGTTATTCCGAATTTCGCTCAAAAATATTACCGTTCCCGCGGAATCAAAATCTGGCATCATCACACCAATCTACAAGGGCGGGAATCGATCACATGCTGCGAACTATAGACCAGTTACGTTGTTGCCAGTAATTTCTAAAGTGCTAGAGAGTTTAGTAGCGGAAAATATCACCCATCACCTCGAAACCAATAGACTGCTTGCGACTGAACAGCACGGTTTCAGGAAATATCACTCATGTCTATCTAATCTCTTGCTCACCTTAAACGACTGGACTGAATGTGTGGACAATGGTTACTCCATCCACGCATGCTTTTTAGACATGTCAAAGGCTTTCGAACGCGTCAATCATAGTATTTTAATCCAGAAACTTGAATTGCACGGGATAACAGGAAAACTTCTTGCTTGGCTAGAAAACTATTTACGCGACAGGAGTGCCCAAGTCAGAATTGACGGCGCCTTATCGAAACCATTTAAAATTACGAGCGGAGTGCCCAAGGGTTCGGTCCTCGGACTGATTTTGTTTTTGATCTACGCAAACCACATTCCTGAGCATGTTAAATGCAAGGTTATGTTATTTGCAGACGATATCAAGCTTTGGAGAAGCATACGTACAAATGATGACTGTGATATTTTACAGAATGATCTAAACACATTGCACGACTGGTCTCTGAGAAACAAACTACCCTTCAACTTCCAAAAGTGCAAGGTGTTAAACATTGGAAAGACCGTGAATTACAACTACACTCTTGGGTCCCACCAACTCGTCCGGGCAACTGAAGAGAAGGATTTGGGTGTTTGGACCAGTTCAAGTCTGAAGACTTCACTGCAGTGCAAAGCGGTATACAAAAAGGCGTCACAAGTATTGACGTTATTGAAACGAATTTTCGGCAGATTCACGAATCAGTCGGTGCCCCGTATCATGAGCACCTATCTGAGACCAGCGATGGAGTACGCTGTTCAGGCTTGGTCACCATGGATTCAGAAAGACATCAATCTTCTGCAGCGTATTTACCACCGAACCACAAAGCTTGTATCTGGAATAGCTGCTAAACAATATGAAGAAGGTTTGAGGAGTCTCAATCTTTTCGACTTTCGTTGTCGTCGACTGAGAGATGACCTCATACTGATGTACAACATTATGCACGCCCCTAACCATCCCTTGTCCAAATTTTTCACACGCTCGTCACCCGTGCCAGTCGGAAACATGAACTTACAGTGTTTATTCCGACTTCAATACTGAACTGTCGAAGATATTCGTATGCTGTACGTGTAAGTTTCACATGGAATACCCTCCCTTCCACTGCTACACACTCAGCCAACCTGGATATTTTTAAAGCTAATTTGGACAAATACTTGAGAGAAAACCCTAATTTTGATACGATTTACACTACCTGAGTTTCCCTGTTCTTTTTCTTTTTCATTGTATATAACTCATAACTCCATCCGATGGTTATTGTTAAGCTAAATGCTTTTTAGACCATTACAACTTTGAATCACTTTGAATCTCTGCGGATAATACAGAAGGCAATCTATCTTTCAGCCGCTCCATCTCCTTAATTCGAGTTTACTTCAATTGCCTTTGCAATATGCGGAATAAAAAGAAGCAGAAATTCGATTGTGAGTGGTAGGCTGCAACGATTAAAATTCTTTTGACATTGATTAGTTTACCATTACAACTAGTGACTCTGACATGATACGAACACTAAGGGCTTCTGATCTGGTGCCGGTCCACATAGCATCAGATGAGATTGTTGCGAAAAACTGACGATAAGCGAAAGCAAAATTGAGAAATATCTTCGGAATGCAAATAAAGGATATAAGCAAATTCGCACATTGGTCGTTTATGAGTGTCCTGTATTAGAACGCGCTGGTTCCTTGCAATAAAGCCCTTTTTAAAGTAGCCTCAAAGTTGATCTTTGTCTACCATTCGTTTTCTGTTACATGGCTCACTGAATTAAATCTTGCTCTCACCATCTGATGGCGGCAAACAGCCAAAAAGTTCTTACAATATGTAAGTGAGGGTTTGTCAACAACACATTGAACAACATGAATTCGAAGCGTCTGATATATAAGTTTACTAGGGCCAAACCTTTTCGTTCGCTGCTAAGAAGTTTGAAGCATTTGATACATGGATCTTGCTCGTAGCAAGATGGATCAATGAACATTGAATAGAGATTACTGATTTAATCTCATTGTAATTAGTCGAGGACGTTTGTGATTAGTACATGTTTTCGCAAAAAAATAGTAAGATGCGCTTGCATAAACTAAGAAGCGAATCGTATATTACTACTTGTATCAATATTTTATCATTGGTGGAAACGATGTACAAGGTTAATTGAGAAGGCCGAGAGTGTTTTAGAAACGGTTGATGAAATCAGTTGTAAAGTTAACAAGTTTAACACAACGATTTCTTACTAATTTTGTTGTAAAAATGCCAAAGTATTCAAAGTTAAAAGTAATTCAAAGTTTTAATGGTCCAAAAAGCAAATACTTTACAGTAACCACAGATTAAAAATATAGGGAATGCATACAAACAACACAAATGTTTTAGCAATATGGAAAGTCAGCACGTGTATTCAGATGCGAGGTTGGATTTTGTCAACATATACTTGTCAAGTTCATCCTTGAACAAGTTCAGGCTTGATGCGCAAATGATATGTGGGGGCAGAGAATTCCATATAAAACAAACTCGGACAGCAAAGAAAAGCTTCGACAATTTGATCTGGAGTGTGGGATAATTAAATTGTAGCCCTGAGATCTGCTACCACGCGCTTCTTGCCGATGAAACAGGTGTTCAAGTGTGTGATCCACTGTATGCAGAATGTTGAACAGCAGGATCAAGTCACCCCTGAGACGACGGTAAGAAAAGTCCAAGAGGTTAAGAGTTGCAATCCTCTCCTCGTATGGCCTGTTATATAGCTCGGTCACCAGTTTTGTAGCGCGGTGGTATACGCGTTGTAACCATGGGGACCATGCTTGAACAGCGTACTCCATTGTTTGTCTGATTTAGGAGTATCTGCTTTGTGGAACTGCCGAAGATCCTTCTGAGCAATGCTAAGCTTTGGCAATACGTTCGCATACAACAGAACACTGCCGTGAAGACTTCAACTTACTGCTAATCCACACACCCAGGTCTTTCTCTTCCGTAACCCATGAAAGTTGTTGAGATCCCAGAGAGTATGTGAATTCGAATGATTTACCGACGTTTAACGTTTTACATTTTGGATGTTGAATGGGTTGCAGTTTCGCAAGGACCACGTATGAAGTGCTTCGAGATCTTTTTGTAGAATTTGGCAATCTTCTATCGTGTGTACGCTATTCCGGATTTGATGTCATCCGCAAATAAAACGATTTTGCTGCGTACGATTTCAGGTATATCGTTAGCGTACACCGGGAAGAGTATTGGCCCCAAGACTGGACCTTGAGGTACGCTACTTGTAACTTCTACTGGATTGGAAAGTGCCCCATCAACCTTAACCCTGATAACTCTACCAGTCAAGTAATCCCGTATCCAAGCCAATAATCTGCCGCACACCCGAGGTGCTCCAATTTTGTAGCAGTATGCTGTGGTTAACACGGTCAAAAGCTTTAAACATATCCAAGTAACAAGCATGGATAGGGTATCCATCGTCCACAGCTCGAGTCCAATTATCAAGAGTTGAGAGAAGATTGGTAAGCAAAGAGTGTCTTGTCCTAAATCCGTGCTGTGCGATGGAAAGAACCTTATTTTGTTCAAAGTGTTTGATAAGTTCGTCTGCTACAAATCGTTCGAGAACTTTAGAGACCACTTGCAACAATGTGAATGGTCTGTAGCTAGACACATCGGATCGGTTCCCATCTTTGAATATCGCAGTGATTAATCTACTTTTTCCAGTCAGTTGCATAAGCTATACATCTTTCTTGATCCATGATGACCAGGACTGCACACCGTATTCAATGACTGGTCTCAAGTATGTATTCATGATACTTGGGAATATCTTGGGCGAAAATTCCCCAAATACCCGTTTCAGTATATTGAGGACACGTGTTAACTTAGTAAAAGTATTATAAGTTTGAAGTGAGGATTTTAAATTGGAGCATATCTAGACACCAAAATCTTTTTCTTCACTGCAATTTTCAAGGTCATGTGAACCTATATGTTATGTGAACTCTGCTCCATTCCCCACATTCATGATCCTGCATTTCTTGAAGTTAAACGGCAGTTTGTTCTTTAATAACAAGCTGTGAAGCGTATCAAGATCTTTTTGTGATAGCAGATAGTCTTATTGGCCACGGATGCAACGCCACATCTATAAATAAAGAAAGAAGGAAGTGTTATATCGAACTATTTCCGGTACTTCATTGACATAAACAAGAAAGAGGATCGCACTAAGGATGAATCTTGGGGAAATCCGCTAGTTGCTGCGATTGGTTTTGGTTGTTGTTGTTGGCCTCCTTCGGTCGATGTCGACCATGGATGTACATCACAATCGTGTGAATGTCCATGTTCTGCAGCTTTTGGAATGACTAAACAGTCCGATTCGGGAGGAACAATCTCTCCCGCAGCGCTGGCAACGAGAGTCAAAACTCGGTTGTATTGCATCACGACGGCAGCGTGATCTGCGTTCAGCAGCCAAGAGCTGTAGCTGCTCTTCCTCAGCTTGCAGACGACGCTTGACACAATGCCTCCAATGTGAGCGGTTAAGAGCAAGTTCTTCCCAACTCGCCGGGTCAATGCCAAGAGCTTTCATATCTCTTTTGCAAACGTCTTTGTACCGCAAGTGCGGACTGCCCAATGGTCAACTTCCTAATTGCAACTCACCATAGAGTAGATCTTTCGGAATACGACCATTTTCCATTCTGTAGACATGACCGAGCCACCGCAGGCGGCGCTGTCGCAATAGAGTGAACATGCTCTGTAGACCAGCTTTTGAAAACACTTCAGCATTGGTCACTTTGTCCATCCACGATATTCAAGGTAATTCAAGGTTTTTAATGGTCTAAAAAGCAACATGCTTAACAACAACCATAGGATGGTCAAAATTGAAATTTAAGTGTATAAACAATATAAGAACATAGATTAAACAGTACATAAGTGTTCTGGAAACGAATAATGCAATAAAATTCGTATAATTTCGTTTTAAAGTCATGCAAGCTAGTAGCGTGAGCAACGGTTGAAGGTAAACTGTTCCAAGTAAAACAGACACGGATAGAGTAAAAAAAACATTCTACAGGTCAGGCGGGAATGGGGTACGACCAGCACATATTCATGGGTCCGATAATTCCTCGTATCCCTTCGCGTGAATAAATCCTGTAAGGGATTGTTCGGGGTATGGAATGTTTTGTAAAGTAAGATAAGGTCTCCTCTGATTAGTCGATAGGGAAAATCGAACAGATTCAGTTGAGCGTTCCCTTTCTGATCATGGTTTGTTTCGGAGCTGAGGAACTCGTTTCGTTGAGCCGGTGATTGATCGAATTCGCTGATATAAGTTCCACATCCCTCTTGTTGAAGCCCACGGAGACCATGACTGACACACCGTATTCAATGACTGGTCTCAAGTATGTATCATGATCTTGGGAATATCTTGGCGAAAATTTCCCAAATACACGTTGAGTAGAATTTTAGAACACGTGTTGCGTTTTTATTAAAGGCCACCTGTTAGTTTGAAGTGATGTTTTAAAACTGGAGCATATCCAGACACCCAAATCTTTTTCTTCACTGCAATTTTCAAGGACATGCGAACCTATGTGATATGTGAACTCTACTCGATTCCCCACATTCATGATCCTGCACCGTCAACCCGTACCTGAGTAGTGCGATTTGTTAGGTAGTCATTTAGCCAATTCAACCACTTTCCAGTGATACCAATCCTTTCGAGCTTCTGCAGTAGTAGAGTTTGGTCAACACGATCACATGATTTTGCGATATCTAAATAGCAGGCGGTTATTGCTTGTCCTTTATCTACCGATTGTTTCCAATCTTCCAGCGTCATCAGTAAATTAGATACACAGGAATAATTCCGTATAAATCCTTTTTACGTTCTCAAAAGTAACGATTATTTTCAACACATTTCTTTAGATCGTCAAAAATGAGTCGCTCAAGTTATTTGAAAATCACTGGTAACGGAGTAACGGGTCGGTAATTAGAAACATCGGAGCGATTTCCTCCTTTATAAATAGGAGTAATTATTCTACGTTTCCAATCGCTAGGTTTGAGCTGGAGGATATCATGCGGTGTAGCTTGCGCCTGGAGTCAGGATAGAACTACATGCTTTGTGTAATTTACCTCTCACCCACATTATCTGATGCCCACAACGAAATGTCGCTAGAAATGATGCGTAAAGCTGGAAATCTAAGTGGATTTGAATTACTCATAATAGGTTATTTTAACTTTCAACAGCTGTACGCAGAAAGATTGCACCCACAGCAATCACTTTAGTACAAATTCCGGGAGATTATTAATCTCATTCCCTTTAACAACCACGTAAATTCCGTCACTCGACAGAGAGGCCCCGATTAATCTTCAATCCTTGATTTGATTCTCACATCGGAAGCAATAGCAGTCGAGTCAGTGCAGCATTATAGTCCTCTGGGGCTAAGTGACCAGTTCGTATTGTTCTTCGAATTCGTGTGCAGATATATGAGGGCGTCTAATGACGTCAAACTCATCAGAAGGTTCGATTAGTTTGGCCTTCGCGAAGCGTACAAGATGCTAGAAAAGAGTCATATCGATCTTAAGAAAGCAGAAACAAAGTGACATTCTTAATTCGCGAAGATAAGCAATATCACCATTGGATGCTGATAGAGCAGATGGAACGACATCCTAAGGTACTCGATCGTAAGCAACGCGACTAAGGTTGAACTGGGAGTTTTTCCTATACATATAGCGGACGGATTGACAGATTATGTCAGGGATACAGCTGATGCTTTACTAACGTTTTATGCGCAAGTTTTTGTTCAAAGGATGGGTCCCTGCCAACATCTCTGCCACGTTCAATAGAGGTGGAAATAATAAGTGAAGTCAATGTAAATCTTACGGTTGCGCGAAGGCATTTAGGCAAGCTTAACCTTAACAAATCCCAGGGGAAGACGGAATAACGCCGGCTATTCGGAAGTCATGTGAGTTAAAACTTTGCAGCTAACTATGTGAATTATTTAAACACACACCAAATACGGGAATCGTACCATCTGACTGGAAAACCGGAGTTATTACACCAATCTATAAAGGAGGTGGTCGTTCGAGTCCGGCCAATTAACGCCCTGTGACTCTCATTTCAGTAGTTTCAACAGTATTAGAACATGGTTTGTGAAAGTCTTATCAGTCGCCTCGAGAGCCATTCTATTTCTTCTCAGACAACGTGGATATAGGAAAACACATTCATGCTTGTCCAACTTGCTTACGATTTCAAAAAATTGGACGCTCGCACCAGACGAAGGAAGTTCGTACATGCCTGTTACTTAGATATCTCTAAAGTCTTCGATCGAGTTGATCACTTCTTACTACTTCAAAAGCTGCAGGATGTTGGCGTCACTGAAAATCTATTAGCATGATTCGCAAGTTACCTGTTTGAACGCAAAGCGAAAGTAAGGATACGTGGCGAAATTTCCCGAAATATTGAAACAACGAGGGGTGTCCAACAAGGTTCGGTAATCAGTTCAATACTGTTCTTAATATTTAAAAATAATCTACTGAAACTGGTATGCTGTAAACTTGTTCTTTTAACCGACGATGTAAAAATTTGGACGAAAGTCAGCTCTGTTGAGGATTGCCTAGTTTTACAAGCTGCACTAGTGGTCAATTCAAAATAATCTGTCTTTCAACTTCTGCAAGTGCAAAATGTTACAAGTTAGAAAACCCTTCACGTTCTCATACATAATTGGCAGTCACACGCTTGAGTGGAGTACCGTATTTTTCGGACTATAAGGCGCACATAAAAACACTAATTTGTACGAAAAATCGGCAGTGAGCCATAAGAAAACAGATCGTTCACTGATACTGCGTCTTATAATCCGGTGCGCAGTATAGTCCGAAAAATACGGTATATCACAGAAAGATCTTGGTACCTGGTTGTGCGGAAATTTGAACAACATCATTCAGTGCAAGGCTGTCGATAAGCCTGCATTCAGCGTACCGTATTTTTCGGACTATAAGGCACGCATAAAAACACTAATTTGTACGAAAAATCGGCTGTGAGCCTCATATTCCGGCGCGCCTTATGTATGAATAGTGTATGTTCACACTGCGATGAAAAATCTGTCAAAATGTTTTATTACGACTTTGGTCAGTGACGATGTCACTCCCCTTGATTGTAGAAGAATAATCACTGATGGTCGTGGAGTCGGCTTTCTATGCTGTCGGACAGATTGTTTGGGCGGTCCGAGTTCAAACAAGTCCAACAGATCAAATGAACTATCAGCGCTTATTATTTTTTATAAAAATGAAAACTTTTTCACTTTACCGAAATCCACTATTCCTGGTGTTGAATCCTTTCACCTTCCAATATCTATTTGTAATATTTCATGTGAATTGTGAAATCCAAACACTTTCCTATTTTTCCTTGTTTCCTACTGCACTTTTGTTTTACTCTTTCTTTTGTGTAATTGACTCCATTTTGACCGCGCTATTTTTGGTTTGGACTCGTGTGCGTAACGTGATACGTGCTCGATACTGTTTTTGATATTGACCCGGATCTAACCCGGTTAACCCAATAATTGAGGTATGTTTTTCCGTTATTTTGATTGCCTCAATATAGTACCGCTTTTGTTGACAAATCTTCGTTGGTTCTGAAATACCTGGGATTTTGCGCGTAACTCCATATTGGGGAATTCCTTGATTCTCAATAAGAATCAACAGTACTCAATTAATACTACACAGTACTCAATTACTTTATTTCGTGGAGAATCCTTCGATCATCGCTGGATTTTGGCTCGACATTTGGTTCACACAACGGAGAATATCTCATTTTCAAATATGCCTAGAACCAGATCTGGCAAGTCGTCTAACCGTTTGAATGACGTTACCCTGAATCCCGTTCCCATTCCTGAACTCCCTAGTACTGAATTTTCTAACTCGCATTTTCATGATTCTATGTGTTTTTCTATGCTCTCATCTCATTCCATTGAAAATTGCGATAATTTATCTGTCACTTCCGCTACCTTAATTTCTAACCAGCACCGTCCTCCTAGGTTAGATGACGCCGGTAGTGTAAGTTCTAATGCAGTCAAATCGCGAAAAGATCAGCGTCGGCAGTTAGCTAAGGAAGTACACGACGAAGAGTTAGCTATTGAAATGAAAGAGCTGGAGATCCGCAGGCGCAGTCTAGATGCTAAGCGTAAGATGATGCATGATTTCGATTCGTCCGACGAAGATGTCAAGTGTGATATCGGCCGAGACACTTTTGTGATGCGTGAAGAAAAAATCTGCCCCTTACGACAAACTATGGTTGAGAGTCCGGTTTCCGTTAGTTCGATGTTGCGTGAGGCTCCGATGAATGCAGCGGGCTCGAGGCGAAACTATGATACGCATGTTGACGGATTGCCTAAGATAGACATTGAAAGGTTCGATGGCAATCCAACAGATTTCTGCAAATTTATCAAAGCCTTTGAACTGACTGTCGGTGACCGCGTAACTAGCGAAAATCGCAAGTTGATGTACTTGCTACATTATTGCGTTGGCGATGCGAAGAGCGCAATTGAACATTGTATTTACCTCCCGGATAGCGAAGGATATTGTCAAGCCCGACGCATCCTTAAGACGGAATTCGGTCGCCCACATGATATCGTCCAGTCATTTTTGAAAGAGATTCTCAATGGCGATATCATTAATCAGAATGACATCGGTTCGCTTCGAAACCTGACACGCAGACTGCGCAATTGCGAGCTTGCTCTTGGACAGTTGAATCGCTTGAGCGAACTAAACAATACGACAAATTTGAAGTTAATTGTCGAGCGCTTACCCAAACATTTGCGTTACAAGTGGGCTGAGTGCGTTGATGAAATCATTCGATTTGACGGAGAGCCCACCTTTGGGGACTTAGTTCGTTTCTTGGAGAGACAAGTCTCAATGGCTACTAGCTGTTTCGGTGCTTTAGCTAGTGGACGTGAAGCGAAGGCTGGTCCACTGACACATGCGAATACTCGAAGAATTCGATTGAATGTCACTTCAACAACTGAGACATCGCGATGCCCACAGTGCTCCATGACACATGCGTTGCAAAATTGCACATCGTTCGGCAGTCTGTCTTATGCTGAAAGGATTAACAGACTTAAAATGTCTAAACTCTGCTTCAACTGCTTTCAAGCAAACCACATAGCAGCTGACTGCAAACAAGCTTCTGGATGTGGGAAAGATGGTTGTAAGGGTAAACATCACCTGCTCTTACATCGTACCGTTCAGCGTGAATACGCAATGAAGATTAATTCGACAAGCACTCAAAGATGTAGCAGTTTCTTGTCCATCATTGCAGTGAGGGTAGTAGGTCCGAACGGAGTAGTTCTTACGAATGCACTTCTGGATAACGGGTCGGATGCGACATTGGTGACAGCTGACTTAGCCGAGGAATTAGGGCTGTCAGGTGCGCCAGCCTATGTTGACGTTACCTCAGTGCATGGTACACGCAAGCAAAAAACTGCCATCACGTCATTTGTCATTCAATCTCTGTATGATGGCACCCAAGTTGATGTCGATCAAGCGTACGTGATGGATTCTCTTCCCGTTAAAAAGGTGACAATTCCCGAAGAATCATTATTGACGCAATTGAGTCACTTATCAGACGTCAAGTTAACTCGCATTCCGGATAAAACGGTTCGTATTTTATTGGGAGTTAATGTTCCAGAAGTACACTGGGTATTACAGCAGCGGCTCGGTAAGCCAAAACAACCATTCGCACATTTGACACCATTGGGATGGACAATTATTGGTCCTACGTCGACAGTCGGGCATAGAGCGTCGATAAATTGTCTCAACACCCAAAGAGACATAAACGAGGATATCTTGAAATTGTTTGAAAGTGAATTTTCTGAGAATCGCGATCGCAGTACACTGTCCATGTCCATACAAGATGAACATATAATTTCGAAAGCCAACGTGATTGGTAAGAGTGCTTGGTTTGTTTGTTCCGGTTCGAAACGTAATGCTACGTCGAGTTTTGATTCGAGGGACGATGATGTTGCAGTGGTTGCTGCAGGAAATGCAAAGGTTGCAGCGTTGTCCACGGAAGCGACGCCCCTGATAGCCAAAGGCTCTTCGTTAACTGGTGCCGCTGGATCGAAGCGTGCTGCCACGTCCAGTTCGGGCTCTGATTCGAGTGACGATGATGTTCCAGTGGTTGCTGCAGGAAATGCAAAGGTTGCAGCGTTGTCCGCGAAAGCAACGCCCCCGTTAGCCAAGGACTCTCCGTTAACTGGTGCCGCTGGATCGAAGCGTGCTGCCGCGTCGAGTTCGGACTCTGATTCGAGTGACGATGATGTTGCTGTTTCCTGTGTGAAAGCAATGTCTTCAGCATCGCCGGCGAATTCGAAGAAAGCGGGTCTTCTGTCTCCGGTTGTTGTCGGTACCAAGCGTCTATCTTCTTATGGTCCTGATTTAACTAACAGCATTACAGGAGTGGTTTTGCTGTCGGTGACTATGTTCTCTGCCAGAACGAGAATGCATCGCGCGGTTCGTGGAAAAGGGCTATCATATCGGACGCAGACGGACATTTGCGTAAAGTATTGCATCGCATTGCAGATGGAAGGCCTAAACGAGATATACGCCGAGTATGGTTTTTGGAAGGTGATAATAGTTAGAAAGCCAAGGTGGCTTTGGGGGGCGGTGTTGAATCCTTTCACCTTCCAATATCTATTTGTAATATTTCATGTGAATTGTGAAATCCAAACACTTTATTTCTCCTTGTTTCCTACTGCACTTTTGTTTTACTCTTTCACCTTGAATAATTGCTTCCATTTTGACTGCGCTATTTTTGGTTTGGACTCGTGTGCGTAACGTGATACGTGCTCGATACTGTTTTTGATATTGACCCGGATCTAACCCGGTTAACCCAATAATTGAGTACCGCTTTTGTTGACAAATCCTCGTTGGTTCTAAAATACCTGGGATTTTGCGCGTAACTCCATATTGGGGAATTTCCTTGATTCTCAATAAGATCAACAGTACTCAATTACCTTTATTGCGTGGACAATCCTTCGATCATCGCTGGATTTTTGGCTCTACATTTGGTTCACACGACGGAGAATATCATCTTCAAATATGCCTAGAACGAGGACTGGCAAGTCGTCTAACGAATTCGATGACGTTGTTTTAAACCCCGATCCCGTTTTTGAACTTTCTACTTTGTTTAATAATTCTCCTGATAAATCCCTGCATACTCCCATACGTATACCTTCATCGAACGATAATTTTAATAATTTGCCTTTAAACTCTGCTATTTTAACTTTACCTGTCCAGCACCGTCCTCCTAGCTTAGGTGATGGTAAAGGTGTTGAATCTAGAGCGTTTGATGATCATAAGGAACGCCGTCGAAAATTGGCTAAAGAAATATACGAGGATGAAATATCCATTAAATTGAAGGAGCTGGATATTTGTAGACACAGCCTAGAGGCGAAGCGGAATATGATGCACGATTTCGATTCTTTCGATGATATCAAAGGCGATAATGAAATCGACCCGATCCTAATGCGTAAACATGCTCCAAGTCCATTGCACTCATCTAAATCCGGGAACGAATGTCCTGTTTTGAGTAACGCAGCGTTACTTGAGATGCCGATGAACGCATCTGGTTCGACGCGGTATTGTGACATGCGTGGAGATGGATTACCTAGGATAGACATAGATAAGTTCGATGGTAATCCGATGGAATTCTGCAAATTCGTCAAAGCCTTTAAGATGACCATCGAAGACCGCGTTTCTAATGATAACCGCAAATTAATGTATTTATTACATTACTGCAGTGGTTCTGCAAAGGACGCTATTGATCATTGTGTTTACCTCCCAGATAGTGAAGGATATTGTCAAGCCCGACGCATCCTTAAGACGGAATTCGGTCGCCCACATGATATCGTCCAGTCATTTTTGAATGAGATTCTCAATGGCGACATCATTAATCAGAATGACATCGGTTCGCTTCGCAACCTGACACGCAGACTGTGCAATTGCGAGCTCGCTCTTGGACAGTTGAATCGCTTGAGCGAACTAAACAATACGACAAATTTGAAGTTAATTGTCGAGCGCTTACCCAAACATTTGCGTTACAAATGGGCTGAGTGCGTTGATGAAATCATTCGATTTGACGGAGAGCCCACCTTTGGGGACTTAGTTCGTTTCTTGGAGAGACAAGTCTCAATGGCTACTAGCTGTTTCGGTGCTTTAGCTAGTGGGCGTGAAACGAAGGCTGGTTCACTGACACATGCGAATACTCGAAGAATTCGATTGAATGTCACTTCAACTACTGAGACATCGCGATGCCCACAGTGCTCCATGACACATGCGTTGCAAAATTGCACATCGTTCAGCAGTCTGTCTTATGCTGAAAGGATTAACAGACTTAAAATGTCTAAACTCTGCTTCAACTGCTTTCAAGCAAACCACATAGCAGCTGACTGCAAACAAACTTCTGGATGTGGGAAAAATGGTTGTAAGGGTAAACATCGCCTGCTCTTACATCGTACCGTTCAGCGTGAATACGCAATGAAGATTAATTCGACAAGCACTCAAAGATGTAGCAGTTTCTTGTCCATCATTGCAGTGAGAGTAGTAGGTCCGAACGGAGTAGTTCTTACGAATGCACTTCTGGATAACGGGTCGGATGCGACATTGGTGACAGCTGACTTAGCCGAAGAATTAGGGCTGTCAGGTGCGCCAGCCTATGTTGACGTTACCTCAGTGCATGGTACACGCAAGCAAAAAACTGCCATCACGTCATTTGTCATTCAATCTCTGTATGATGGCACCCAAGTTGATGTCGATCAAGCGTACGTGATGGATTCTCTTCCCGTTAAAAAGGTGACAATTCCCGAAGAATCATTATTGTCGCAATTGAGTCACTTATCAGACGTCAAGTTAACTCGCATTCCGGATAAAACGGTTCGTATTTTATTGGGAGTTAATGTTCCGGAAGTACACTGGGTATTACAGCAGCGGCTCGGTAAGCCAAAACAACCATTCGCACATTTGACACCATTGGGATGGACAATTATTGGTCCTACGTCGACAGTCGGGCATAGAGCGTCGATAAATTGCCTCAACACCCAAAGAGACATAAACGAGGATATTTTGAAATTGTTTGAAAGTGAATTTTCCGAGAATCGCGATCGCAGTACACTGTCCATGTCCATACAAGATAAAAATATAATATCGAAAGTTAACGTGATTGTTAAGAGTGCTTGTTCATCTGGTTCCGGTTCGAAACGTAATGCTACGTCGAGTTTTGATTCGAGGGACGATGATGTTGCAGTGGTTGCTGCAGGAAATGCAAAGGTTGCAGCGTTGTCCACGGAAGCGACGCCCCTGATAGCCAAAGGCTCTTCGTTAACTGGTGCCGCTGGATCGAAGCGTGCTGCCACGTCCAGTTCGGGCTCTGATTCGAGTGACGATGATGTTCCAGTGATTGCTGCAGGAAATGCAAAGGTTGCAGCGTTGTCCGCGAAAGCAACGCCCCCGTTAGCCAAAGGCTCTCCGTTAACTGGTGCCGCTGGATCGAAGCGTGCTGCCGCGTCGAGTTCGGACTCTGATTCGAGTGACGATGATGTTGCTGTTTCCTGTGTGAAAGCAATGTCTTCAGCATCGCCGGCGAATTCGAAGAAAGCGAGTCTTCTGTCTCCGGTTGTTGTCGGTACCAAGCGTCTATCTTCTTATGGTCCTGATTTATATAACAGCATTACAGGAGTGGTTTTGCTGTCGGTGACTATGTTCTCTGTCAGAACGAGAATGCATCGCGCAGTTCGTGGAAAAGGGCTATCATATCGGACGCAGACGGACATTTGCGTAAAGTATTGCATCGCATTGCAGATGGAAGGCCTAAACGAGATATACGCCGAGTATGGTTTTTGGAAGGTGATAATAGTTAGAAAGCCAAGGTGGCTTTGGGAAGCGGTGTTGAATCCTTTCACCTTCCAATATCTATTTGTAATATTTCATGTGAATTGTGAAATCCAAACACTCCTATTTCTTCTCGTTTCCTACTGCACTTTTGTTTTACTCTTTCTCTTTGAATAATTGTCTCCATTTTGACCGCGCTATTTTTGGTTTGGACTCGTGTGCGTAACGTGATACGTGCTCGATACTGTTTTTGATATTGACCCGGATCTAACCCGGTTAACCCAATAATTGAGTACCGCTTTTGTTGACAAATCTTCGTTGGTTCTGAAATACCTGGGATTTTGCGCGTAACTCCATATTGGGGAATTCCTTGATTCTCAATAGGAATCAACAGTACTCAATTACCTTTATTGCGTGGACAATCCTTCGATCATCGCTGGATTTTTGGCTCTACATTTGGTTCACACGACGGAGAATATCATCTTCAAATATGCCTAGAACGAGGACTGGCAAGTCGTCTAACGAATTCGATGACGTTGTTTTAAACCCCGATCCCGTTTTTGAACTTTCTACTTTGTTTAATAATTCTCCTGATAAATCCCTGCATACTCCCATACGTATACCTTCATCGAACGATAATTTTAATAATTTGCCTTTAAACTCTGCTATTTTAACTTTACCTGTCCAGCACCGTCCTCCTAGCTTAGGTGATGGTAAAGGTGTTGAATCTAGAGCGTTTGATGATCATAAGGAACGCCGTCGAAAATTGGCTAAAGAAATATACGAGGATGAAATATCCATTAAATTGAAGGAGCTGGATATTTGTAGACACAGCCTAGAGGCGAAGCGGAATATGATGCACGATTTCGATTCTTTCGATGATATCAAAGGCGATAATGAAATCGACCCGATCCTAATGCGTAAACATGCTCCAAGTCCATTGCACTCATCTAAATCCGGGAACGAATGTCCTGTTTTGAGTAACGCAGCGTTACTTGAGATGCCGATGAACGCATCTGGTTCGACGCGGTATTGTGACATGCGTGGAGATGGATTACCTAGGATAGACATAGATAAGTTCGATGGTAATCCGATGGAATTCTGCAAATTCGTCAAAGCCTTTAAGATGACCATCGAAGACCGCGTTTCTAATGATAACCGCAAATTAATGTATTTATTACATTACTGCAGTGGTTCTGCAAAGGACGCTATTGATCATTGTGTTTACCTCCCAGATAGTGAAGGATATTGTCAAGCCCGACGCATCCTTAAGACGGAATTCGGTCGCCCACATGATATCGTCCAGTCATTTTTGAATGAGATTCTCAATGGCGACATCATTAATCAGAATGACATCGGTTCGCTTCGCAACCTGACACGCAGACTGTGCAATTGCGAGCTCGCTCTTGGACAGTTGAATCGCTTGAGCGAACTAAACAATACGACAAATTTGAAGTTAATTGTCGAGCGCTTACCCAAACATTTGCGTTACAAATGGGCTGAGTGCGTTGATGAAATCATTCGATTTGACGGAGAGCCCACCTTTGGGGACTTAGTTCGTTTCTTGGAGAGACAAGTCTCAATGGCTACTAGCTGTTTCGGTGCTTTAGCTAGTGGGCGTGAAACGAAGGCTGGTTCACTGACACATGCGAATACTCGAAGAATTCGATTGAATGTCACTTCAACTACTGAGACATCGCGATGCCCACAGTGCTCCATGACACATGCGTTGCAAAATTGCACATCGTTCAGCAGTCTGTCTTATGCTGAAAGGATTAACAGACTTAAAATGTCTAAACTCTGCTTCAACTGCTTTCAAGCAAACCACATAGCAGCTGACTGCAAACAAACTTCTGGATGTGGGAAAAATGGTTGTAAGGGTAAACATCGCCTGCTCTTACATCGTACCGTTCAGCGTGAATACGCAATGAAGATTAATTCGACAAGCACTCAAAGATGTAGCAGTTTCTTGTCCATCATTGCAGTGAGAGTAGTAGGTCCGAACGGAGTAGTTCTTACGAATGCACTTCTGGATAACGGGTCGGATGCGACATTGGTGACAGCTGACTTAGCCGAAGAATTAGGGCTGTCAGGTGCGCCAGCCTATGTTGACGTTACCTCAGTGCATGGTACACGCAAGCAAAAAACTGCCATCACGTCATTTGTCATTCAATCTCTGTATGATGGCACCCAAGTTGATGTCGATCAAGCGTACGTGATGGATTCTCTTCCCGTTAAAAAGGTGACAATTCCCGAAGAATCATTATTGTCGCAATTGAGTCACTTATCAGACGTCAAGTTAACTCGCATTCCGGATAAAACGGTTCGTATTTTATTGGGAGTTAATGTTCCGGAAGTACACTGGGTATTACAGCAGCGGCTCGGTAAGCCAAAACAACCATTCGCACATTTGACACCATTGGGATGGACAATTATTGGTCCTACGTCGACAGTCGGGCATAGAGCGTCGATAAATTGCCTCAACACCCAAAGAGACATAAACGAGGATATTTTGAAATTGTTTGAAAGTGAATTTTCCGAGAATCGCGATCGCAGTACACTGTCCATGTCCATACAAGATAAAAATATAATATCGAAAGTTAACGTGATTGTTAAGAGTGCTTGTTCATCTGGTTCCGGTTCGAAACGTAATGCTACGTCGAGTTTTGATTCGAGGGACGATGATGTTGCAGTGGTTGCTGCAGGAAATGCAAAGGTTGCAGCGTTGTCCACGGAAGCGACGCCCCTGATAGCCAAAGGCTCTTCGTTAACTGGTGCCGCTGGATCGAAGCGTGCTGCCACGTCCAGTTCGGGCTCTGATTCGAGTGACGATGATGTTCCAGTGATTGCTGCAGGAAATGCAAAGGTTGCAGCGTTGTCCGCGAAAGCAACGCCCCCGTTAGCCAAAGGCTCTCCGTTAACTGGTGCCGCTGGATCGAAGCGTGCTGCCGCGTCGAGTTCGGACTCTGATTCGAGTGACGATGATGTTGCTGTTTCCTGTGTGAAAGCAATGTCTTCAGCATCGCCGGCGAATTCGAAGAAAGCGAGTCTTCTGTCTCCGGTTGTTGTCGGTACCAAGCGTCTATCTTCTTATGGTCCTGATTTATATAACAGCATTACAGGAGTGGTTTTGCTGTCGGTGACTATGTTCTCTGTCAGAACGAGAATGCATCGCGCAGTTCGTGGAAAAGGGCTATCATATCGGACGCAGACGGACATTTGCGTAAAGTATTGCATCGCATTGCAGATGGAAGGCCTAAACGAGATATACGCCGAGTATGGTTTTTGGAAGGTGATAATAGTTAGAAAGCCAAGGTGGCTTTGGGAAGCGGTGTTGAATCCTTTCACCTTCCAATATCTATTTGTAATATTTCATGTGAATTGTGAAATCCAAACACTCCTATTTCTTCTCGTTTCCTACTGCACTTTTGTTTTACTCTTTCTCTTTGAATAATTGTCTCCATTTTGACCGCGCTATTTTTGGTTTGGACTCGTGTGCGTAACGTGATACGTGCTCGATACTG
>JACCGJ010025669.1:0-14587 GCA_013407085.1 Atriophallophorus winterbourni | reverse complement strand
TTGGACCGTCCTTGGCGAATATAGGTGGCAATTTCATTTAAATGCTAATTCGAGTGCACTCGGGTAAATGTCTAAGTCATCACACTCCTCTTAATACTGAATAGTCAACTTAAGACAAAATGCCTCACTATGACTGCATACGCGCAGATAAACAAAACACGAAGATGAACCCGAGTCACATCTTTTAAAGCACCAGTTCGATATTAGGAACAAAACGACCCCAAAATGTTGCATTTTCAGCGGGCTTAGATTGAATCTATCGAGGTCTTAAGCGATCGGCTGTTTTACCAAGAATTCTATGAGTTGTGTACCATCACAGAGCCACTTATTTGTTGTTTTCTAGGGTAATAAATCCGAGTCACAATTATTTACTAATAAATCAAAGTTCACACGTGGATCTGGGTGTTGAAATAAATAAAATATCCGAGAATTTAATGAAAATCATTTGAAAGGCTCGATAAATGTAGCAATGACATCATTCAGAGTAAGTTGTTCCCTTTACGACATTTGGAATAAACAACGACGTGGATACAACTGTAAATTTAGCGTGTTGTTACGAATTTGTTTACAGGTTTGTGACTACTGATGAGTAGCAGATCTTTTAAAATATTAACGGACGACAATCGTGTTTGGACCAATTGAATTAGAAGTAATACACTCTAACCAGTTGTGTTGAGTGTGGCGAACAAAAATATCATCATATGCACGCTTTTTCATCGGAAGCACATACGGCGATCATTTTCGTGCTATTTACTCTCACTAGATAGGGACAGTCTGGAGGGTGTTCTCAGGGTAATGTGGTGATGCGTTCCGTGAGTAGATATGAGTGTTGTCCCGAATGGAGCGATTCTCATTTATCGATTTTAGTCGACATTTTTCCAAGGAGTAGAATACACTCAGCATAAGCAAGCCATTTCATGTTTGTTACTAACATATCAACATCAATCATTGCAGGCCTCAATATAACACATTTTAACATCGTGTACTATTAACTTCAATCAATTCAGCAATCATCAGTGGTATACATCGAATTGCTCACGCATGCCGAACGGTGTGCAAATGATCTTTTTCGTTCCTGGTCAGGGGTTTAAAATTTGTCTATATGAGTGTGGACTCATGTGATTGAACAGGTTGGACATACCAGCATTAGCCATAGTGGCATACAAGCACAACTTGTTTACCATTCTTCCACTGTTTCAAGCGCATGCGGATCCTGATCCTACTGTCCCTACCTGATGATTGCAAACAGCACTAAACCGGTCGTGGTGCATGTGTGTGTGATGGAAATGCATTCAAATGAGCATTTCTGTTCATGGTTATTGGATTAACCCCATTAAACATGTGTTTGGACACATGTGATTGAACAGGTTGGTCGTACCAGCCTTATGCATCAGCGGCATACAAGCGCCACTGGTTTACCATTCCTCCACTGTTTCAAGCGCATGTGGATCCTGATCTTACTGTCCATACCTGATTAGTGCAATCATCACGAAACCGGTCTTGGGGTGTGTGCGATGGAGATGCAAGCAAATGCGCTTTTCGTTCGTAGTCATGGGTTTGTGAATGTGTAAATGACAGAGAATGCATCCTTTACTTTCATCATGTAACTAATGCGAACGAAATGTGTCAAAATCGAACGGTTCACTTTCGAAGATCATCTCTGTTTAATCAAGTTAGGCAGTGTCTCAAAACCAGCCTTGTCAGCTTCCGCCTCTCGGACTAATGAAGCAATAACCGTTCTATCACGGGAACTATAGACGCAAAAAGAGTTTGTCTGATTCGTGTAAAATTTATTAATACCCTGAAATGAAAGTCTTTCCCAATTACCTGTTCCACCTTATGGGATCCAAGATTTGAAAGATTTATGATGGTTGACTTTATAATAAACCCAGACTGGAGATTTGGATACAAAAATATATACTGTTGAATAGTCGTTAGCGCTAGTGTCATCAAACGGTTGTCGGTGCAATTAGTGTTGATATGCATCACGGTGAAGTAACTTTGGTAGGGATTTCTAGCCGGAAAACTGCCTATCAGCTCAATATGTTTAACTGAATTGTCTTCAGAACGAATCTGAGTAACTCCATAGCAGCGTCTAACGATAGTGACCCAAAATGAAATCCCACGCTCTTACTATGACTCCTTCATGAAAACTTTATGTTTCATTTACTTACACCATTTACTCTTCCTTAATATTTCTAGATCAGCGATGTCCCAACGCTGACAAAATGACGTACGCGCCGAGACACATGACACCAGCACCCGGAAGGTCATCAAATATATTCCCGTTTCGTTCGCATAACAATGCAATAATCGGAACCAATCGAGAGTCCACTTTCGCATCTTTATTGATTATTTTACTCCTCTTATTGTGAACCACGAATTCATTGGTTGTGAGCAGCCTCAAGGACGAGCAACGTCTCCCCTAGAAGCAAAACGTTTTTGGTTGTGAACAGGTCAAAGGTTGTGCTTTATCGAGTTACTTATTCGGTTTTATTCAGATTTCATTTTACTTGTTGCAATATTGATCTTTTTGTTCCGAACAATTTATACACACAATCTCGGTTAGTGAAATATTTAGCACGGTTGTGATTTCTTATTGTTGTTACGAAATGCATTTGTTGAAATGAAATAAATTTGATGTTGACATTAGTGTTGCACTGAACCAACCAATTGATTATATAGCTGGGTTGAAAGCAGTCTGGATGCAGTCAAAGTACCGCACAGTCGGAGATTGCGCTTAGGTCAAGATACTCGCGGGTTTCACAGCTTTAAACATATTTATGAAAGAAGCAATGACGGTGAAACTCTAGCGTGGATTCATTTCATTCATTCAGTCCTCTCCGTGCCCGGTGGCACATGAGGCGAAGACAACTTCACGCAAGTGGTTCCGGTCTGTCGCTGCTTCCGTTGCCGTCTGCACCGTGAATCCTTGTGCATGTAGTTCGCGTTTCAACGTTCTGCGCCAAGTTTCTTTGGGCCGTCCCCTTTTTCGTTTACCTTGCGGATGCCAGTGCATGGCTACCTTCGTATGCGAACTGGGATCCATCCTGCAGACATGACCCAACCACGGATCTGTTGTCATCGTTTCCGTAGCAATGTAGGTTTTACGGGATAGGGTTGCTAGCCCTAAGCCCAACCCTCCTCCTTTCTCAGACGGGCTTGGGACCGTCCTTGGCGGAGTTTCTAGCGTGGATACCGTTGGCAAATCAATTTAGCGTGCAGCTAGATTCGCATTACAAAAGAACAGTGCTGTTGTGAAGTGCCCAGTCATCGGATTGAGTTATGTGGATCACCGATTGTTCTTTTTGAAAGATGCTTGTTGTGCACGTCTTTTGTATATGAAATGGACGCTTAGATTTCCTCAATGTGTTACTAGAAAGAAGACCAGGTAAGAGCTTGACTAGACGGATTTTTCGAAAAACATGTTGGACAGTATAAACAATTCATGAGCACAGTTCCAATGAAGATTTATAGAAAATTGGTACAAAATTTGTTCACATGAGTAACTCCGATTTACTTTGAGGAGAACTGGGCGGAAAAACTTCTGCTGATGAGAAGTTTCTTGAGTAAAAATGAGGATCCATCTTGTTCAATCTAGAAGCCCATACGGGCAAGTGTGCTACGGAAGCCATTGTCTATGACTAAGGACGAAGCCCCTAGCAACTAACTACGAAGCTAAAGCAAATAGGTACAAATACCTACACTTCTGGAAAAACACGAATAACTTTCAACAGTAAATCGTTAACCAGACAACCACTTAAAAACCGGCTACCTCGCCAGGCAAATTCGATTTATTTTTACCATTTCACTTACTCCTGTGTTGCAGCAAACTGAAAAAGCGGATGTCTGAACATCACCCAGTGATCGAATAATTCATAAACTTGATTGAAGGCGATGGAGCATCAAGGTTCATTAAGTTTTGATGACAAAATTTATTCAGGTTTGCCTCTACCGCAGGGTTTGGCAACCGACAGGACGCAAGTATTCGGATGTCTGTGCTGATTCGTCAATAAATTCCTATATCATCAATAATTAAAAGGATATTTTATTATGATTGTAGATCATTTGAACGACTTGGTCATGTCTACAGAATGTAAAATGGTCGTATTCCGAAAGATCTACTCTATGGTTAGTTGCAATTAGGAAGTCGACCATTCGGCAGACCGCACTTGCGGTACAAAGACGTTTGCAAAGAGATATGAAAGCTCTTGCTATTGACCAGGCGAAGTTGGGAAGAAACTTGACTATTGATCGCTCACATTGGAGGCATTGTTGTTCAAAGCTCGCCTGCAAGTGGAGAGGCGCAGATACAGCTCTTGGCGGATTGGACTGTGAACGCAGATCAAGCGGTCCGCGGACTGTTTAGTCATTCCAAAAGCTGCAGAACATGAACATTCACGCGATTGTGATGTACATCCATGGTCGACATCAACCAAAGGAGGCCAACAACAACAACAACAACAACTTCCGATCAGTGAGCAAGCCTCGATGCAGGCAAAGCGTCGCAGAGCCAGACTGGACGTTGGCAAAGGGATTTTGAAAAACGGGTGATAACGTGCAAAGAATTTTGAGTGCAATCGGTTAGAGCAGTTTTTGGGTAACACATAGTAGGAAAGCTGTCACATTGGTAGCAACCACTGAAAGCTCGTCATGTCATACGACAAGGACGGAATTAAATACTTCAAAATTAAAAAGGTAGGGACTGAAATAGCTGTCAAACGTATATAAGAGTTAATAAAAACAAATTGGAATGAGCTGACCACAACTTGAATGGGAAATGCGCTCAATCATGTATAATGTAAAGCAAATTAAGTGCAATCGGTTTGAGTAGTATTTCGATAACGTTTCACTTCTGACACAGAAGCTTCGTCAAACCAAGGGTGATAGTCAGGACAGGGAACATGATTAAGTAGTAGTTAACCCACCACCACTGATTTGACCTTACCGCTAAACAGCCTACAGTATGTCACGTCTCGTGGGAATGACCAGGATCAGTGGTCGATTTTCCTCACAGTGTGTATCCAAATCAATCTGATACAAGTGAACACGGTCAAGGTCCGTTGATAACGTGGCTATTGTTGGAACGACGAAATGGAAGTGATAACTGGTCAGGTCTTCGCCAAATACCACTCGTTGACCTGACACAATTATTTCCGCTCGCTAAACTGGTGCCATGGCAAAAAAAGAACCTACGGTGAGCGAAAATCCTACGTGTCCTGACAAAACTATCTGTCGTGACCAATTCCATTTATAGAAGGTGAAAAGAAAATGTTTGAATGGTCATGAAGAGCAGCCTGGTAACCTTGACGGAACGTTTCGAAGGGGAGGTGAGTGTACAAGGTCATTGGTGATGAGTGCTAATTGTGAGCTTTCGAATGATATACAGAAGACCACTCTCCAATATAACAAAAGAGGATGAAGCGTCAGAAAGTCATACAACAATTGCGAGCCCGTAATAATGAGGGTTTTAGAAGGATCGCATTAGAACGGTGAAATCTTCGAAAGCATAGAAAGATGAAGAACGTCAGCCGAAATCTTACGCTGTCCCACTCTCGCGACTCAACTTTAGACGACATTTTTTGCCGTACGATCTACAATCTACTCGATTATGTTGTAAACTCACCAAATCAGCAAATTTTCAAGAGAAGTTTTGATGCCTTTTGGACCCTTACCCCTTCCAACGAAGAAAACTATACATCTTGACCCAATGCATCTACATTTGTCATCCCATCAATTGAAAACAATGTCCGCCCTTTGGAATTTTTTTACCTGATTCTTGAACTGCTCAGTAAGCAACCAAATCCCCTTTTTGCTTGTTATATTACCGGCTTGTTCCCATATTATCCTATGGGTTTTTTGTAAAGCTATATGATTTTCCGACCATTAAAATTGTATTAAATTGAATTGATATGCAATTCGTCAAGGTCGGCGAAACGACCATAACGGTTGGCACAAAATCGAGTAACAAATCAGATAGAAGTAACAACCGAGACAGTATTGTGGCTTGTCTATATAGGATAGGTGTACGTTTTGCTATTTGTCTTTTGCGTAATAAACTTGTACTTGTGTGCGACTATCTCCACCTGGAAGATGAGTCGGCTCCAATCAAGATTCTTGGGAATTCGGGTACAAAGCGGCGTCCCCAGCGCCACTCGGCGTTTGTTCGAGTCGGCTTCTCCAGCCTTTGCACAACCAAGTGCGACCTGCAAGGCAGCAGGGAGTTGCCAGAAGGTGGTGTGCACCAACTAACCGTCTAACAGACTCTGTTCCAGACTTTTCCTCAGGGATTTCTCCATAATCCTTTCCCGCGATCGGGTATCCCACAAGGCAGAGGAGGTTGAAATTCAGGGTTTTCCTTCCCCCAGAAACTGGACTTGGTTGTCAGAGGCTATTTAAGACGCGCGCCATATGGGAGCATTTTATAAACAGCAGGAGCTTATCCTCACTGTTACCCCTGGCTATGTCAACCTTTGGAACGAATTTGCCTAATCGGCATTCTTTGTGTTGTAGCATTCGTGGGTGAACGCGGCTGGGCGTTGAACAGATTGACCTCACGGATAAAATGGGTGCCATTTTCAGATGGCTGTGAAACGCGATGTTAACGTGGTTACACTGTTTAACCGATGAAACAGAAATGAGTGATAAGTTGCCAGCTGCCAGTCATTCACCTGATATGGCCTGACGCAAACATCTCCGGCTTATACAGTTTTACTTCTTCTAATCTAATGGTCCAGGTTCAAATACCATTATGGGTACAAACAATTTCATTTTGTGCGACTATCTCCTCCTGGAGGATGAGTCGGCTTCAATGAACATTCTTGGGAATTTGGGTACAAAGCGGCGTCCCCAGCACAACTCGGCGTTTGTTCGAGTCAGCTTCTTTAGCCTTTGCTCAACCAAGTGCGACCTGCAAGGCAGCAGGGAGTTGCCAGAAAGAGGTGGTGTGCACCAACTAACTGTCTAACAGTCTCTGTTCCAGAATTTCCTCAGGGTTTTCTCCCGAAGCCTTTCCCGCGATCGGGTATCCCGCAAGACAGCGGAGTACAAACAATAGCTTCTTCTTGATAGAAGCAAAGGGAACCGTTCCCGCGCGAGCTCAATCACTGATATCTTCAGAACGATGGATCCAGCAGAAGACAGAACCTCAGAAGGGTAACCGGATCGGGCTATTATTGGCCACTACAATAACAGGAGTCCAAATATGCCTTGAACTTCACCTCTGGAAAAATGAATGACAGCTCGACACATTGTCCAGTGGATGGAGGCACATTAACTCTACAGCTTCCTGGTAAAGAAACACTAGGATAAGGGCAAGTACTGTGGGCCATAGCGGTCTGATATGGAACAAAGTGTCAAAAAACCTTCTACCGATTACCACAGATAATGAGGCAGACGATGATTTACGCCTCATGATTGTGCCGTTGAATGATGCATTACAGTCACTCTTTTCTTGCCAACATCCCACCATGTGGACATTTCTTAACGGATTGCCGACAGCATACGGTCTCAGTTCTTCAAGCAAGAAGGAGAAGTATGCTGAGATATGCGCATTCTTCAGAAGTTATCAAACCCTCTGACTGAAACTTAAGTGACTTGGGGGGTTAAATGTCTGGTTGTTAAGTGTCGACGATTAATTGTCTGACGATTAAGTGTCAGTAAACCAATACAACAGGCCACTACCGCGAGTGATAGCCAAAACTGCTGACCCCCAGGGGGAGGATTATGACACCACGAATAGCGGTTAGCTCAGACCAACAATCGATCCATTATACACGTGACTAAAAACCTTCCAGAGGTACCCGCGACAACCCTGCCACAACCAGACTATCAATCCACCCGCAAACCTTCCTTCAATACGCGAAACATGCGACAAAACAGGGACTGGATTGTATTTCGAATCAGAAAACCCAGTCATGCATGGCTGGCAGTGAGTAGTCGTGTTCGAACACGGTCACGGAAAGCCCAGTTAGCAGTAATAAGGATGACAATAATTAACATACTAATGGTAATGAGAATATCGATAATAATAATCATAATAATAATAATAATAATGCTGGTGAACAATGATGGTGGTGGTGTAATGTGAATCATCATCAGAGGGTAGTTTGCAACAGGGTCGTTCGTTTTTTGTTGTTGTTTTGAACAGAATCGACAGACGCATGACTGTGGAACAATGTTGCACACGACAGAGACCTTGGGGCGAGAGACACGACACGGACCGACAGGCAGGCAGGCAGACAGATAAACGAAAGGGTTGAAAGGTAAAAAATGAATCAAGAAAATCGATACAGACTGTTTCTGTGCAATAGCGTGTCCACTTTGTCACGGGGTTGGAAGGGAGAGTGCACGGAAAGCAAAACACAACTGTACACGTGGGTGGGGAAGGGCCATTGCTCAGGAGAGTATACACCAGGGACCCTGGACTAGACGGTTAGGTAAAAATGTTTGACCTGGACGAGCAGACATCCTCGTTCGACACCGGTGAAAGAGCTCGAAACGCATCTGGCGGTAAAAAAACCACATACAAGTTTGATGTGAGGGTGTGTGTGTGTGGAAAACCTGAGAACGGCATTAGGTAGGTAAGCAGCGTGTTGCGGAGAAAGTTTGCGTGGCGGTGTTCTATTTGATGTGAGATCCTACGCGGGAGTGCCGGGAGCGTCTGAAGCAGGAGCAGCAACTGAAAACAATACAGAATTGTTTGAAAGCTAATAATGTACTGTGAGAACATCGGGAGATAATGAGGCAATGCACAACAATGGGTCTCGAAGAAGCAGATTTTAGAGCAGAATAGATTAGTCATCACCACCATCATCAGAGACAGCGTTACACCGGTAGCACGTACCGAATGCTTAACTGCCATACAACCATGAAAAAGTAAAATCCTAAAAGATGGGGAAGGGTGGGACTTAAATTGCTACGAGTTTTATAGAACGGTAAGCACAAACAAACCGGAATGAGGTGCATCTTGAGTGGAACGTGCATTCAAAAACGTTTTGTGAACGTGTAGAGCGACATCAGCACGACAGCTTCCTTGCGGCTTTCACTGCCCTGCATCATAACAAGCCCTTCTCGCCACTCCGCTTGACAACATACAAGGTTAAGCAAACACTCCAAGAATATGCTTAGTGCAAGACCGCCATTGAACACGGTTTCGAGACATATTCTGAAGCGTAACTAACCACTGCGATATCTGATCGCGGGGACACCAGCCTGGAAGACGCACTGCGCCTATTTTGGAGAGGTTACTAGCTAGGGTTTTTAACTGTCTATGCCTTGTGACGGTTTGGCCACCCCGAGATTTACGCCAATCAGGATGTGACGTCGCAAAAAGAATCTGTTTCGGAAGTCGGTTGTCCGGCATCCGTGAAACGTGACCCAGCCAGCGTAAACTATGCATGTTGATCTGTTTCTCTATATCGACATTACTACCAAACAACTTATTTAGCGATTGTAACAGCTAACTCCTAGAACGTTGCGGAGACATCGGTTGTCAAATACTTGGAGACGCTGAATGTGTTCTTTACGTAAGGTCCAGGTTTCGCACCCATACAGTAACACAGCCGGAACTGTCGCTTTATAGACTCTACCCTTGGGTAACAGAGATAGTCCTTTATGACGCCAAAGGTGACCTAGGTTGCGGAATGCTACGGTCGTTCAGAAATGGCGTGCCAACGTCGTCGTCTAACGATGCAGAATTATGGATACAGCTAACCGAGATACGTAAAAACGATTAAACTTCAAGCGCATGATTGTCAGTAGTAATAAAAAGCTGTTGATAAGTCGATGTCCTGCAGCAGGACACTGCATCTAGAGGGTGCAAAAAGCATTCCAAATGCGGGCACAATACCAGCTAGCTTGTTCAGTATCGCCTGTGAATCTGTGTACGAGTCAAAGAGCAGAACTATATCATCAGCATAGTCTAAGTCGAGAAGCTTGTCAGCTGGCATGATGTGAACTCCGAAAGCTGACTCAGTATTGACTCAAAACAAACGGTTTAGCACGTGTGGAACAGAAATTATTGCTCAAACGATAAATGGTGTGCGTATCGATCACCAACAACAATTTGTGAACGATTTATTCAAAATTGTACGTGTAAAAAATAATAGAACGCGGGAAAGACTGTAATACTCAATCTAAACTACCATCACACCAGGCGACAAACAAGCATGCGATTAGAGGAGAACAACCGCTAATTTTGAGTCGATTTTCAGGCTGATAAACATTTCTTGAAATATCAATGCTGCAATAGACAGGCTTTGTTCACATTCCTTATTGTAAATTCGAGTAACGTTACTACTTACAAATAAATAGTAGCTAATTAATAAAAATAATACACATCCGGAATGTTCTACCGTCACGTTACTTACCCAGTCTGGCTCCATCCTTCGTCGTCAACCACACTGGTGTGAGTCGCGGTTGCGGGTGTGATCAAGTCCACTGGGCGACTGGATCTGTTCATTTGATCGTTGTAGTTCAAGCCGGCAGACCTTACATTGAAAGTACCGCTCACAGGGGGACCGTTCAACGGATTCAAATCATCGCCGGTTGCTTCGTTCATCATACGACCGGTATAAATACCAGGGATTGGGTTAATTATCTAGAAATCGGATGGAAATGGCGGAGCTTCATAAAAGATAGCGGATTATTGTAGGTAGCAAATCGTTGTTCATTTAAAGAAGTCTCAGGTTTCAAGGTTGTCACAGCCGGGGTGGTAGTCTGGATGAGCTCCCACTGTCTATAAAATGCTCCCATATGGCGTGCGTCTCAAACAGTCTCTGACAGCCAAAGCCCAGCTCCTGGCCTGAACGTGGCGGAACTGCTTCTACTGACAGGAGAAGGGGCGAAGGCGGATGACTGGCGCCTCAAAACCCGTTTGCTCCGGGTAGATGGAGCTCGTCAGCCTGGGAGGGCAGTCCATCTAAGGGACGGAAAACCCTTATTCCAAACCTCTGCTGCCTTGCGGCATACCCGATTGCGGGAAAGGCTTCGGGAGTGAACCCTGAGGAAAAATCCCCGCTGCCTTGCAGGGTGCACCTGGTCGAGCAAAGGCTAGAGAGGCGTACTCGAACAATCGCCGAGGCACTTCAAGAGAGGCGCAAGAACCCTCAAAATGGTCACCGGCTCTCGCGAAGGAAAAAAACCGCTGCCTTGCGGGAAGACTTTTGAGTCAAAGGCTCCGGGTGGGGTCCCCTAAGCTAATCCCCTACTTCGGCCTTTGCAACCTGGTAGTATGTCGTCTTTAACAAGAACCATGGAACCTACTTCAACGTCATCATGTACCCTCTTCATGGTATACTTGTTGGCACATCGTCTGTAAAGACTTGCGTAATAATAATAATAATAATAATAATAATAATAATAATAATAATAATAATAATAATAAGTCTCAAGGGCAGTAGGTTAGTTTCTAACTACTCTCCGGCAACGTGTTAATTTGGGTACGCTGTTTAAGCCGGCTAATGACTTGTCATCTTATATATAGAAACGTTTGGAAATGGCAAAGAATGGATGACCTCAATAGATTAGATCGATTAAAACCTCATTGCGAGTACCGCAAGCAAGAGGAAACATTTGAATTCAAACCCTTTACGTTTATAATGCTACAAATCAAGTAAATGAAGACATATTCACGACGTATAATACATTCGACACACAATCGTGTAATACTGCTGTAGTGCAAGCCCTAGTACCCAACTACACGTGAGAACAAGTTGCAATTTCAAAGGTTGTCATAGCCGGGGGTGACAGTAGGGATAAGCTCCCACTGTTTATAAAATACTCTCATATGGCATGCGTCTCAAATAGCTTCTGATAACCAAGTCCAGCTTCTGGCCTGCATGAGTGGCTCCCCGAGCTCGGCGGAACTGCTTCTACCAACAGAAGAAGGGGCGAGGGCGAGTGACTGGCGACTAAAAACCAGTCTGCTTCGGGCAGATGGAGCTCGTTAGCTTGAGGGGCATTTCATCTAGGGGAAGGAAAACCCTGATTTTCAACTTACGCTGCCTTGCGGGATACATCATCGCGAAAACGGCTTCGGGAGAAAACCCTGAGGAAAAATCTGGAACGGTTAGTTGGTGCACACCACTTCTTTCTGACAACTCCCTGCTGCCTTGCAGGTTGTACTTGGTTGTGCAAAGGCTAGAGAAGTTAACTCAAACAAACGCCGAGTGGTGCTGGGGACGCCGCTTTGTACCCAAATTCCCAAGAATCTTCATTGAAGCCGACTCATCACACAGGGGGAGATAGTCGCACAAAAGTAAAGTAAACTGATAGTGTTTCAACAAACAATGAGCCATTTTACGGTACTTATATGCTGCGCAGGCAATTAAATGCTAAATTGATTCGGCAGCGATATAGAGCAACATGCGGAAACCGGCTGGACTCGCACTGTCATTTATTCTGTTCGTTATTTGTCTAGACACGCGTAGTCTCTCGCCATGTGGTATGAAGTACGAAGTCACAAGCATGGATCCAGGCAAAGTGCCACATCGTCTGACTGCGCGTGGACTAAGAAACTGTCAGGTTGAGCAGGCATATACACATAGGATGATAACAAGACACCAGCGTGTTTACGCATGCAGCTCAGTACCTTAACAGGGATATCATCATTCCAACCATCGCAAACGAACAAGCATCAGCATTTCTCTCAGTCTGTGGCCACCTGGTCCTAACACCCACTTGCGGACATCTATATTTGTAACACGAATGTGAGCAATCCTACACAGGCAACGGGTGTCAAAAACAGAAAGCCGACGGACATCTTCCGCTTGGATAGACCAAGTTTCGCAGCCATAACGTAGTGTAGCACGCACCACTTCGTTGTACACTCGGCCTTTAGTATGAAAGGAAACATCGCGTCGACGCCAAAAGTTGCGAAGGTTAGCAAACGCAGCACCCGCTTTGCAAACATATGAAATCTCGTCTTCGACACAACCGCCAGCTACTTTGTGAAGGTTTGGACATGTTTTAAGAATGCCTCCTCACCATTTACCGTATCGCATCTTATTCGCAGAGCCTGGCAGAAGCCCGGAGAAAAGACCGGGTGGCCATTCAATGACGTGGCGCGTTGGGATGAAAAAACTAACCGCAGCGCTAGACTCAGTTGAGCGTATTCGTTTGCCTGGGTGGTAGTTGGCTGGAAGCCTTACGAGATATGGCTGCAAACCGAAGTCAGTGGCGCCAGTGTATTTTATTGTGTCATAATTTTTTATCTAAAAACCCACAAAATCGCATGGAGTGAAACTACAAACAAGCTGTTGTTTGCGCATTAGCTTTTCCCATTTTCCGCTTGCCTGCTTTCCCTTTCTTCACGCGCTTGCTTACTACTTTGTCTTGCTCCAGACTTGTGCTTCACGATGATGATGATATCATCATACTTGCGGTAAACGACTTCGTGCTACTGTCTGACACTACTATCGTGGCTTAGTTACACAGATGAAAAATACGATCAAGAATGACGTTGGCCCGAAAGGAAATACATTAGTACCCAGTAGGCTTCAATTAAAAGAGCATGCGTTATCGAAGGTTCAGAAGATGACAAACCTGTTCATTTGCATGTGGATTGCATTGCGATTGTTGCGAGGAAGTTGGCTGTTGGTCTTCGTTGTGATAGCCTCGCAGACCGGCGGAAGACCAATACGGATTGGGCGTTGCGAGATGATTGTTTGGGTCGATAGGAGGTCCATCGTTTGTCGTGGCGGTAAGTTGATTCTGGTCTTCGAGGTGACGTGTTGGGGGTGCAAGAGGTTGGGTGGTATTTGTGTTGGGGATAGCGCCGGGGTTTGCGGGATTGGTCGTGTGCTGACCGCCGGATGTAGGGGACTACGTGTTTAAAAAGATTGAAAATCGAAAATAAACGATACACTACTTATAAGTAGTAAGAGCTGTATTATGAAATTCTATGTTGAGCTAGAAATAAAAAGAGAGAAACACTCAGAACGTCATTAGAAAAATAAAAGGGAAAGGTTAAAGGGGAAGATACACTCGCTTTCGGTTAATCTCGACAGAGAAGACGAAATACTGTGAATCTATATAAGCGTTATTCAGCTGCAAACGAGGTTGGAGCAACTGAGACCACCGAGGTTGACCGGAGACCTCCCTACTCAGGCCAATCATGGTCGCGATACTTCAGTGGTCTCAGACTCGATTCTGTAGGTAAAATGATAGCCGTACGATTTAAGCGGGTGAACTTGAAACCAGCTAAATGGTATGCGATACAAATAGCCTGCTAATAACATGTTCGACCCTTAACATATACACAAGGTATCCTTTATGTCCACATTCCAGTGGCGGTTACAACCAATTTGCTCAACCTCTTCGTAGATTGAAAACGACGGACAAAGCAGTGATATTCTTCGGATAGGGACAAACCGTATCAGGCGATCACTAGTATTAATTCATGAGAATTCGGGCGAATCATCTTCAGAGCATCCCTTTTAAGTAAAGGTCAACTCCACACCTATTCAATGTACTACAATAATGATAATGACCGTACAAACGGTTGTTTTCCATGCTTTAGGGGATTTTGGCGGATTTGCTGTTACGGGGTGACGAAATATCTGCGAACGAGCATCGATTTTCCAAT
>JACCGJ010025668.1:0-81472 GCA_013407085.1 Atriophallophorus winterbourni | reverse complement strand
TCCGCCAAGGTGGAATCACGAATAAAGGATTCATATTCCCTTCATTCACTGGGCTGTCTCACGACACGTTTTCGGTGTTCTTTGATTCGAGTGTGAATTTACCTTGATGTCTGCCCTATGTAAACAGACGAACAGTCATTACATTTTATGCTGTAGATGCTGTTCATAGCGCTAGATAAAAGTGTCTTATCCTTGAGGTGCATCAGAACCGAACGGATAGTTTTTCTTTCCTTTTAAATTACGCCTATGGCAGCCTGGGTCACTTCGGATGTGCATTCGACATAAGGTTTACAAACTGTATCTTGTCATTTTCATGTGATTTTTCTGACGGATATTTTACCTTCATCAATTTGTGTTTCACAAAACGTAATGATAACCATGTTCTATGAGCCTTTGTGGATGCGCAGAAGTATATCGTAGTACAGCATCTGTATCGATAGGTTTCCGATATACACATGTTTCCATTAACTGTCTACTTTTTGTGCCAAATAGTCCCGAAATGGAGAGTGCCGGTGCAGGATTCCACTTGATTTGTGACGGTAATACATGGGTCTATTTCATTTAAATATTTAAAGAACCCACCTAACAGATATCGCTTGATGATAGCAAATTTGTCATCAACTACGCGTTACAATAAGGTGAGATTGAGCACTTCATACTTAAGGGCTTTTTTTCTCAAAATGCTCCATAGACATGTGCCAAAGAACGGGAGATATCGGTGAATCAATTGCCAACCCATTTTTTGTCATTAAAAAAGAAAAGGTTCATGCTCAGCCAGACCGATACACCGTTGAAAATTTGCTGGACGCTCGAGTTTGTGCGATCTGACAAACTGGCATGAGATTCCAAGGAACATCTAGCTAGTTGTAACGCACTTTGTCTATCGACGTTGATGAAAAAAGAGCTCTAACCAAAGCTAACCATTATTTCATCGTCATCAATTGTTAGCGACTTTAGGCGTGCTGCAAAGACATATTGATGAACGAAACTGTATTAGCGACTAAATCTTTCAAAAAATAAACCAAATGTCTAGCTGGCGAGCCGAAGGCTAATAGACAACGGTTATCCAAAAAGTATTGTATAACGCCAATTGTTGAAGGTAAAATACCCATTGGAATCATCGGAGAAAAATTGGCGAGATACAGTTTGTTTACCGTATTTAAAATGCTAATCTTACGCGATACATAGAATCTTGAACCAGACGGCCATACGCGAAATTATAAAAAAAGAAAAACTATCCGTTCGGAATAAACTCTAAGGACTGATCGACAGTTTTCATAGTGAAGACCTCCAGGAAAATTCATCGCTAGAATCGAAGAACACCGGAAGCGTGTCCGCAAACAGCCCCAAAATCCGAGAAAATATCAATCTCTTATTCGTGATTCCAACTTGGCTGAGCACGTTTTAGCTACGGGACAGAGCGTCTTTCTAGTCAATGTGGAAATATTGAGACGCGGTATTAAACCGAATAGCAAACGCCTAAATACGACTGGCCATCAATAAGTTGGATGGGGAAGAAATCTCCACAATCTGGCACTCGGCACTAATGCGAAATGATATTTTTTTCTACACCAACTATACCTACTGGTTAATAAGTTTATGATTTTTCCTAAAAAATATCTTGAACCTAGTCCCGTTAGTTATGTACATTTACGCATATGGGACGCTGTCTCAACTGACCTTGACCGTGTTCACTTGTGTCAGATTGATGTGGATACACACTAGCAGGTTAATCGACCACTGATCCTGCGCATTAAAACGAGACTTGACACACTGTATGCGTACGGTAGGCTGTTTAGCTGTAAGGTCAAATCAGTGGTGGGGGTTGACTACTACTTAATCATGTTACCTGTCCTCACCATCACCCTTGGTCTGACGAAGCTTCGGTATAATAAAATAATAGACAGGCTACGGGGTGGACGTACAAATTTGTGCTCGCATACTTCTGGATCCTATTGCTCGCTCTACTGACGGATCTAGACGGTTTTTATATCATTGAACTTTTCTCAACTTTCTCATTCGGAATATACTATTTTGATTTTGAGAAACGTTAATTCCTTGAAGATCAAACTTTTCCCGTTTCTACTCAAAATTACACACGCGTGCAACATTGCGTCCAATCCAGAATAACACAACAACTCGAATACATTAAGGAAGATCACGCTATTTGGTATTTACTGACAGTTATTTCAACACTGGCTCACAGAACAGCCTTTACGTGAATGTCCGTTGGCTTGCACTGCCTCGCATCCACCCGTTCTTGCACTCCACCGAGAAACACTGATCGATAATCGACCGCTTCTCCCGGTCTATCGACTGGATCTCGCGAAATTCTAACGATAACCTACAACGTGACCATAAACGGACCTGACGTGACCTTAAACGGACCTGACGACGAGGCTTGTGAAAAGTGCAAACTTGGTCCAAAGCTGAAAATTCTCTGATTGCGTGAAGTTAAATGTTACTTGTATTCATTTGCTATTCACGCGAACTGTGAAAGGTATTTAGCACCCGAATCTGTGACTCTAATTAATAATGATAAATTACCAGGTATCTGCTATATCTGTAATCCATGCAGATTGACAGTAACTATTGATTTATGAAGAGCCGAAAACTTTGATTCAATTATGGAAAGAAGCATGTTCGCTGTAGTGGCGAACTAGTTCGAAACGCAGTCCCTAACCAAATAAACCGCAAGTCTTACAAGGAAGCGCTAACTACTACGGAAACGCTCATTTCTACAGAAATCGACCAAAGTCATTTCCACCCTCGGTACGACCGATGATTCTGCGAATCAGACCTGTAGTCAATGGAATGAAAGTGCTGAATTATCGAAGGATGTACATATGCTTAGACCGAAGTGTTTGAACACTAAAAATCCCCAAAAGACAAATATTGAAGATCTAACGGTAATTTTTAGTAATCTCATTGAATCAACTTCGCAATCGCCAAAACAACGCTAAGCAGATGACAGGAAACAATGGACTGACCTTTGCAGAAGCTTAGACATCACTGCCTCACCTGCGTCGCTGACGCGATTGTTTAGATCCCCGAACTCACCCCGTGCGAACACCCCCCGGTTACTGCGTGTAGTGCTCATGTCCGTCCAAGATGTTGAAAATATGTTGCGCGCATTTCATCCTTCTTAGTGGTAAACAAATCGGCTGAACGAATATTTCCGGACGTTCCGTGGGAAGATCGGCAAATTCGTCGTAATAATCCGGAACTAGCAAAAAAAGCTATATATCGCAGATCTGTAATAGCTCATTGTGTACCCATTTCGAACGAAGTAGAATGTAGCAAACGCATGCAACACGATTTCAGTGAATGGAGATTTATACAAGAGATCCTAGGTTTGAAGGACATTATAACGCCTCATACTATGCGCCTTATACAGAAAAAACAAAAGCAACAGCCTCCTCTTCTCAAAATATCATTCCGCACAGATGAGATGAAGGATAGAATACTCGAGGCGTGGTATCGATGCCAAAAATTTGCGCCTTCTGAAATTCGTATTCCGGCTGTATACGACATAAAACGCACGATCACTATTTTTCGTGAAACGACTTCGCTACCAAGTCAATCAAATGCACCTGAGACAAAAACGTGAAGCAGCTGACCAATTCTGGGTCGGCGAACCCACTACTATGAGCTCTTCCTCAGCAACAAAAATCAAATCTCTTTCATGCAGTTACAACAATGCTGAGCGCTTTCTAGGCAAGTACCCTGAACTGTATTTACGTGCGACTGCGGCGACTTGGGATTTGATTGCAGTGACAGAAAATTGGTTGTGTAATTCTATACACGACTCCGAACTCAAAATCCCTCACATGATGATTTACAGAAAACATCGAGCAACAAAGTTTGTCATGTCTTCCTCTACTTACATGAAAGCATCAACTGCAATATACCTTTCTCCCCCGAGTTAGATGTCTATGGTTTTGCTATTTTGACTTACATGATAAACGTAAGTGCCTCTTAGTATTGATTTATCGCCCCCATTCTTTATCATCTGTCGCTGACACTGTTCTTTCTAATGCAACACTTTTCGCAATGAAGCTCACTAATTCCTATTCTCTCCTCCTCGGTCATTTCAATGTACCGACCCTTGCAACACACATTACTGGTGACGATTTATTCAAAAGCCTTCTTCAAGAAATAATGACTTGCACAACTCTTCACAACCATGTACAACAACCAACGCGATTTCGATCTGAACAAACCTTATCTAACCTGGACCTCATACTTACAAACGAAGGACTCATAATAGGATTTGTTTCCTATTCAGCTCCACTCGTATTTAGTGATCATGTTGTCATGGCATTTGATTATTTTTATCAATACGAACCAACAGGAAATACTCAACGAACGTATACAACTGTGAACTATGCATACTTCGAGCTCTATCTATTGCAAATCGATTGGATTTCCTTGAACTCAAATCAGCTAAGGAAATCTGCTAAACGTTTTACAGCCAACTCCGTATTATCAGTGTTTTATCATCGAAGATAAAAATAATTTCTAGTAAACAGCGTCCGAAAAAGCCTCTCAGAATCAGTACTCGGAAATGGATTTGTAAGCGCGACAATGCCTGTTCAAAATACTTAAATGATCCGTTTGGGATAACTTTGTGCTACTAAACCTTATTGCGAAATAAGTGTATCTCTCGCATTTGAAAAGACAGATAAGATTACCAAATCAGTCTAGTGAAAAAATTCATTATAAATCCTAAAGCATTGTATAAACCCGTCAAGGAGCTCCGAAATGCTAAAAAGGGTATACCGCCAATGTTAACGTTTTCCGACAGCAATTCGCTTCAGTTATCTCACAAGTGTCGACCCATGGACAGCTTTTAAACTCTGACAGCTGCAGCCTGCCGATACTTCACGGGGTGGAGTTTCCACTCAACGTTTTTCAAACAAAATTAATGACGATGAAGTGAACAGGCTCACCCGGGATAGACAATATACACGAAAACATTTTGTACAATCTATCTTCTAAGTTGGCAATACCGATATCTGACGTTTTCACGATGATGTTCGAGCAGAGCTTTGTACCATGAACTTGGAAAACTGCCCTGAATAGTCCCATCTACAAGGGTTGCAAAAGAAATATTCCATTAAGCTGTTGCCCGATAGCTTTATTACCAGTGCTATCAAAATTAATGGAGTCAATAATTATTGATGCCTTGCAGAAGCACTTTGAGATTAATGATTTAATCTTCGAAGCACAGCATGAATTCAGGAAAAAGCGATATTGCCTGACAAACTTGCTATTAGCAAAAGAATATTAGTCTAAGATACTGTATGCTGGCAACTCCGCGGACGTGATTTATATCGATTTCTTGAAAGCTTTTGATCGTGTGAATCACGAAATAATTTTGTTTAAACTTTTCACCTACGGAGTACAGGGTAAAGTCCATGCATGGATTAAAAAAACGGTTGATATCTCGTGAGATGTATGGGAGAGTCGAAAACGACTTATCTGAGTCGATTAAAGTTGCCCGTGGTGTAGTTGTAGTCGTCGGTGCTAATTTTCGCTGATGACGCAAAGCTTAGGCGCAGGCTAAACTCCACAGACGACACGCTGTACCTGCAACGGGATCTCGATTTGATGCACACTTGGTCGCTAGAAAACGAAATGCCCCTGGACGCTTCGAAATGCAGCCTTTTGTCTCTCAACAGCAAGTTGAGCAATGATTATTATCTAGGTTGCACTGTTATTCAACTCGCCTTCTCCTAAAAAGGTTTAGGCGTGGTTATCCAATGTGACTTAGGAAACTCAATGAAATATCGACTGACTTCCTGCAAAGCTGAAAGCAACTTGGGTCTCCCTAAAAGAGTCTCAGGTTCCTTTGACCCCGATATTGTCTGTATAATGTTTTCAGCCCAGATTCAAGAATTAAGATTCAAGATTTATGGTTGAAAAAGCAATTAACTTTACAATAACAACAGGGTGAAAATATAGGTACAAATGTATATATAAGTATAAATAAAATCAAAATCAATGGGACAATGATAGCTTATTAATAGTTTGGGGAAAAATTCGGATTAGCTCTCATATAATCGTCAAGTTTTGATTTGAATATAGATAAGCTGTTTGAGCTTACCAAATCGGAAGGTAGGGAATTCCAAGCAAAGCACACACGTACCGAATAAAAATACCTGCGGCAGTTCCGTTTGGAATGTGGTATTTCCAACTTGCAACCATGGCCACGGCTGTTGCTGGAAGTTCGAAGGTGGAATAATATATCCAGGGGGTGGGAAACAGTAGTTAGTATTTTGTATGCGAGGATGAGATCACCTCGCAATGTGTGCAAGTGTCCTCATTTCCAGTTGTCTGAGTCGCCTGGCGAATGACATATTTTCGATACCAATGACAAGCTTAGATGCTCTCCGGTATATGCGATCCAGGAGTAAGATGTCTTTTTGGAGACATAGTGTCCAGGCTTGTGCGGCATAATCTAGAACCGAGTGTATATATGTATTCATCATGAGAGGAAAACATCCCGAGACGCGCTTTTGTAAACGGTTTCGCATTGTAGACCATTTCTCAAACTACTGCAAATCCAGACACCGAGGTCCTTTTTTTTCTGTGTACTCCAAGTTAATGTCGCCGAGCTTGCATGGATAGAAAGAGCCAAGGTCACGACCAAACTGAATCATATTCGACTTTTACATAATCAATGACAGTTCATTTTTAGATGACTAGGTTAACAAAGCACTCAAATCGTTTAGGAGCAAGATACAATCGTCAGCATTTCTGATTTGTCTCCATACTTTCATATCGTCAGCAAACAAAACCATTTTACTATCATTTGGTAGTGGTATATCGTTCATATAGACTAGAAACAGTATTGTTCCAAGCACTGAGGCTTGTGGAACTCCGCTAGTTACATCGATGTTCTTCGAAAATAGGCTGTCCACACGAACTAGGATGTGTCTGTTGCTGAGGTATTCTCTTTGCAATTCGTATAGTCTTTCAACAACACCGTGTTTCTTTAGCTTGTTCAAGAGTAAATTGTGATCCAGTCTCTCGAACGCTTTAGAAATGTCCAAGTAGCACGCATGAATACAGCACCTCGCATATACAATCCTCGTCCAATCGTCTAAGCCTGTCAGCAAATTTGTTAGACAAAAGCGATTTCTGCGAAATCCATGTTGGGCAACTGTCAAAAGTTGATTTGTTTCCAGATGTCGCACGATTTCTGCGGTTATTATTCACTCAGAAACTTTTGATACCGACGACAGCAATGTCACCGGCCTGTAATTTTTACCATCAGAACGGCAACCACCTTTGTAAATGGTTATTATTTGTCCCAGTTTCCAATCTTGTGGCACTACGCCAGCTTTGAGCAAATTAACAAACATGCAAGATAGAGGTTCAGATAGCTGCGCATGGCAGGTTTTGAGCAGCTTTGGAGTTATCTTGTCTGTTCCTGGAGATTTCTTTACGTTAAATTTTCATAAGTACTCCGCTACCACCATCGGAGTAATCAATACTTCACTCAAGGTCGGTCGCTCAAGTCGAACGATTGGTTTCTGATCAGGCTCCATGGATTTCGGCGCAAAAACTCCGGCATAAAAGTCTGCTAACAGGTCAGCGGCCCGATTTATGGATTCTGTGAAGCCCGACGAAGTTTTCAAGGCAAAGACTCCTGGTTTAATATTTGTTCTATCGTTTACAAGTCTATACAAGAGCTTCGGATTCTGGTGCATCTGAGTAATCAATTGCTATTGGAAAGCTTGTTTATCATCTCGAATTAAGCTGATAACTTCGTTTCTCAGTCTTGTATATTGTGCACAAGAATCAGTTGTGTTGGTAGCCTTGTGAAACTTCCACTCTACTGCTCTTTGTTTCATCCACTTTTCAGTCCTGCTTCGTAGTAAACATTCATTTTGTTGAGACGTCTCCTTCAAAGCAAACATCGAATGTTCCTTCAATATATATTTGAGGTGCTGTAAGAGAGGCTGTTCGCGTTTGCATAGATGCACTTAATCGTATTTTTTGTGAGTAATGACGAGGTGTAAACCGAACTTATCGGTCCGGCTTCTTTGGATGGTAAAACATGTGTGCATCTCATTGGTCGCCGACGGCTTGAATCGACAATTAGTGTTCGGTGTGAATTGCTCAGTCCGACTCGATTTGAGCCGGACCTACGACGTTTTTTGATGCATCGATTTCCTCCATTTGGATGGAAACGCTGCTATCCGCTATTTCTAAACGGGAGAGTGTTTGAGAGTGTAACATCCTTGGGTAATGTTCGTTTCCATTTTGTCCATTTTGACCTTCCTATTTCAGCCATAGCGCTTATCAAGAACGTAATCTTTAGAGGTTTCGGTCCATCTCCTTTAAATTTTGGCGGAAAAGGATTTCAAAAAGTGTCCACAACAACGGCATTAGAAATATCGAGAGAACACACAATGTAGCGCCATTGTTTGACGTCGAGCTCTACGGTTTCCTGATTCGATACTCTAGAAGTACACCATGTAGAACTATACTTCGCGATACCGTTTGCTCCCTGGCTTTCAAGCCTCCCTTCCTTTCCCACCATGGTACATCGAGATATATGCGGCAGTTTGAGTCGGAATTAGACTTGAGTAGGTATGCATTCAGCAATACGTTCTCCATATGAGCCTCGCATTTTAGTGTTACCTTGAGCGAGCGAGGTTGACCAATATGAGGTGAAATTGAATATCGGGTTAGACGAGTCACTTTTTCTCCGTTTACGTGTTCAATTTTCATTAGGTGACAAAGTTCAGAACATTTCTCGACATCGTGTTTCTGTTTGCTATCAAACAGGCTTTCTTGGGACTGGCTGACATTCGTACATATCACATTCAGCGTGTATATGGTGTTCTTTTTGCGTGTCGGAAAGTCAGGCGTTTTAGAATTAAAAACGTTTGTGGCTTGATTTTGTGAGTCGATACAGCAGTTGTGTAGTGTACAGCTGAAGTCGACCGTAACAGCATATCGCTGTGAGAATTTCATTATTCTGTGGTCGTTTTAGCTGATTCAAAAACGGGAATAACTCTGCATTTTGGCTTTTTTGGTACACGAATAGCCATAGTCTTAGATTCCTTCAATGGTGGTTTCCAAATCGATGTATTGATATGTGTAGAAAAGTCAAGATCAGAGCGACACATGTGTATTCACTACACGTCAACAAACATATGAATCATCATGGGAATTACAATACAGATATAGACACACTGACAGCTACTGCATTCTGATTGGACAATGAGTATTCATGGTGACAGCCACTCCACATCCTTCCGTTTTTCAAACGATCGGCTCATCAACATCTTGCGCGTAACAATTGAATTTATATCGTTCACTTGACCGAGGCAAAGTTCTTCGAGCTTCGCGAAGATTGTTCCCCAGTCATCTGCGTCTTCGTTCTCAACAAAAGTGAAACACTGTATAAACTCCGTCGCATGTTCACCAAGCGCATTCCTCAGCGTCACAATTTGATACACTTTATCGGTATTCGTCAGATTCACCAACGTCCGAAAGTCGCTGAAGTGTTGTTTCCACAGTTTCCATCTCTCGTTCACTTGACCGAGGCAATGTTCTTCGAGCTTCGCGAAGATAGTTTCCCAGTCATCTGCGTTTTCGTTCTTATCAAAGGTGAAACACTGTATGAAATTCGTCGCCTGTTCACCAAGCGCATTCCTCAGCGTCACCATTTGATACGCTTTGTCGGTATTCGTCAGATTCGCCAACGTCCGAATGTCTCTAAACTGTTCCTTCCACCGTTTCCATCTCTCTGCCAATCCTTCATCGCCTTCCATTGAGTGTTGCCGGTGGTCGAACATTAAAGCCGCTAAAACGGGCGTTCTCAGTTCTATCCGACGTTTTCTCGTCGATCACCCTCGTCACCATGTAGAAAAGTCAAGATCAGAGCGACACATGTGTATTCACTACACGTCAACAAACATATGAATCATCATGGGAATTACAATACAGAGATAGACACACTGACAGCTACTGCATTCTGATTGGACAATTAGTATTCATGCTGACAGCCACTCCACAATATGATGGTTTACATCAGTGATCAATTGCGTACTCACATGATTTACCAACATCTCTTCCACACGTCGAAGGCATGGGATCCTTGGCTGAAAAAAAATTGATATTGAGCTATTGGAATCACCACCGCTCAGAGCGACAAAACTCGTCGTGTGACTTTCTAATTATCCATACAAAATGGGACTTAAAATATTGAATTTGCATTCGGCCGAATACAGACGGATACGAGGAGCACCAATATTCATTTGGACAGTGCTTAATCAAACAATTCACCCTTGCAGTCGTTTGTTTCATCTTTCCCATACCACACATATGCGAGATCACCAATCGAAACTTTACCAACAGCATAGCAGGTTGAAGTGCCGCAAATATGCAAATGTGGAAAACTCTACCTACTCACGTGGTACAACCTGGAACCGTTGAGGTTTTCAAGAAATCACTAGATATGCATATATACAAATATGTTTTTCACGTTTGACAATAATCAAAGAATATTTGATATTCTTCACCATCAGACATGATGCATATTTTTGTGGGTCTTGTAAAGCATAGCTTTTTTACGTGCATATCATCTATGAATCAATCTATAGAGTGAAACGTTACCCAGAGACTGCGCTAACCGATTGCACTCAAATTCTTTGCATTATAAATACACGAACAGCCCTAAACATATTACAATCGATTGCCAAAATTGAACATAATTTTTCAAGCTTCATTCGACTCATAAATTTATTCGTTATCGAGGATTTGTAACTTGTTTTTATCAAGTTAGTTTGCTTGGTAAACTACAGCCTGAACCTAATAAATTGGGTCAAGTAAAAACTGTGTTAAGTTGACTCACTCTTCACTGTATTTTGTCAAAACAAGTTTCTGGCAAAACTTTCTCCTTATCATGTAAATAAACGTAATATTATTGCTCGAAGATCCTAATTTTCATTAAGTTTCTTCGCATACGTTCCGTATTTCTAGGTGTTTTTACTCATCAGTTAGTGTACAGAAGGATCAAAATCAGCCTGCCATGAACATGGGAGGTAAATAGAATATGAATTTGTAGGCCACTGGTCGATGTGGATGGTGCAATCAAGCTGTTCAATACATGTTTTCAACCACATGAAGATGTGGTTTAAGGCATTGTTACCCAATTAGTTCATTATTTGATTCATTTCCATCAGACGAACACACAAACAGTATCCTGGGGATTGCACTCAACAGGTTCCGCTATTTAATCATATGTAACGGCATAATAGTAATAAATAAACAAGATTATACTTGAATGCCACTGTCCTATACGGTCCGTACAACGAACCACGATGTTCAAACACAGAATCACATAGTGATTCGTGGTCAAGCACGCAGGGCGCTTATGGATGACCAAATTTATGTGTTGCTGAAAATACGGTTTTTGGTTTGAAAAGTAATTTATTTCAGAATTAAAAAAAACAGTGCGGAATTATGTGAATGTTTTCCTAAATTATGTTGTTTTGAATCACGACAAAGTGCGGAAAGTGTTGTGTTTTAAAAAATGATGTTGTTCATGTTGGATTGTCTAGCAGGGGCGAGAAACATCAAAATTTCGGAATGGCGTCATACGCTGTCCCTAAAAGACAAAACAGTGATGATTGATTCACGTTGTTAAGTATATGTCTTCAAAAGTTGAAATTGTATTCCTAATTTAAAGAGTGAGCTCTAATTGTTCCACTGTATAATGAATGACGATACTGTGCTAAGTGTTTTTCATGATGACGGGCAACCATTAGATTGAATGGCGAGAAATATTTGCGCGCAGCAATGAATGCATTGTCATTAACAACAGGTAACCCGATAGTTACACATTGATAAATAACTCCATCATAATCGAAAGCAGCATTATATCTGTTGGAATTAACGAATGTTCCAATGCAATAAAAATATGAAAAAAATTAGGCTGAATAGTTAGTAAAATTGGTCTGTGTCAATACCTGGAATGATACCTTCTAATAAAAATGCTCTCTGGTTTTCGCAAACGATATCAGAAAGGAAGATTTTTTGTCACGTCAGCAACAATCTGTCAGGAAATCTCATATCCTCATTTTTAAAAGTTCAGATTTAAGTTAGCAACTCAAAACTTGCTAACAGCAATTCTCCAACAAAACAAACATGTAAGGCCCAGTATCCTGTTTAACTGAGCTTCGCACTTATTATTAATATTGCTTATACTGATGCGAATGTTATTGATTATAATTTTACGTATCGTAGGACGTTTGCTTACTTTAAATTTCCCACGCATAGAACGCTCTTCGAATATCGGATTATATGTGCTGTGCTCCTTATATAATGCTAAGTATCGAAATTATAAATAATCACAACCTCGACATTCGATTTATGGCATCATTTAAATAGTTATAGTTGTCAGTATCTCCTAGCGCATAATGATGGATACATTGTTGTACGGCGGCCTGTTAGCCGATACGCAGAACCATGTCATCGGTATTCTGAAAATATGAACGGACCGGAATGTGAACCCACAAACGTTGGTTGGATTTGCTGCATTTCTACATAATTGTGTCGATGTCATATATTAATCACATTGAAAATATTTTCGAAAGAATGAATTCAATGTGATTGATTAAATTATGCTTTGAAACAACCATGTATTCACAATGGAAAGAAATTTGTATTCAACTATTTAGAGCGGGTTGGATTATAGTTTCACTCGCCAAACATAATCTTCGTTTGACAAATGGTAAGACAGCACAGGGAAAACGACTAACTAACAGTTATCCCACCACATCTGTTTCTACCATAACGTCAACACCTTTAACCCAGTGCACAAATGTTCCTTCTTTTATACACCCATGACAATATTTTTAATTGATCACGATGTGTATCTGAAAATATGTTCTAAAGGATTACGGCCCTCCTGCATCTGGATACAGCGGAATCATTGTCAATCATAATAATACCGAAAATGCTCGAAGATTTGATTGGGGATTTATATAATTTAACTTTCGATATCTCATTCACTAAAGTAAAATTGCGATTAGTTGAATTTTATAAACAAAATGAAGTAATTGCGTAAATATGTAATACAACTTACTATCGAGGCGATTGAACCAGGGGTAACGAATTGAAAAGATGCATCCATTGTGACCAGCGTGCAAAATCTTTGTCACTTCAAGTAAGAATGATTGACTGTAATGTGGTCCACGTGGTGTTATCGTTGATGAATTCGGATCAATGTATAGGAAAATCTTGATCAGTTCTTGATGTTGGTGTTCGACATCGGACAGCCTGCACGCAACGTTCTGATTCAAAAATTTCCCCGAGATCTCAAAAAGTAAATGGATATGCACTTGGATTTGATTGCATAGTTTCAAATGACAGATATGTGATGATATTGGACGTGATTGAGATGACAGTCGAATCTATGTATATCCATGTTATAACTAAACCATATTTTACTTCTGTGGTAATTGTGTTTTTCGAACAAATTGAGTTACACATCGAAATGTTTTCAAAACTTCGAGAGATTTACTCAAGATGTTTAATCCAACTTTTCACAAACATGATTCAATTTTTATTTACCTGCTCGAGTTGGACTGAGCAATTCACACCGAACACTAATTGTCAAATCAAGCCATCGGCGACCAATAAGACGCACACATGTTTTACCATCCGAAGAAACCGGACCAATAAATTCGGTTTACACCCCGTCATTACTCACGAAAAATAAGTTTAAGTGCATCTATACAAACGCAAACAGCCTTTTCAACAAATTAATCGAATTGTTCGAGATTTGTAATGAAACGGCGCCATACATAGTTGCAGTAACAGAAACGATACAATACTCAAATATTAATAATGGTTGATTTCAACTTTCCTCAGCTCTACAGCCGGAATGATCATCCATCAGAGGCACTTGAAAATGAACTTCGAGCCGTTTTGGATTACGCACCCCTTATAACCACGTTTTTGGATTTACTCGTATGAGAGGATCAGATCAGCCGTCTAACTTGGACCTTATACTTACATCAGATCCCACAGGTGTTGAGAACATCGTTTATAAACCGCCGATCGGACGAAGGGATCACGTTGTCCTGGAATTCGAGTACGTTTGTAGCGCTTGACGCAATAGTGACGGGAAAAAATGCGTCAGAATAGTGAACTACCGTGCTCTGTGTGCCGAGTTACAAAGCACTAGTTTCGCACAACTGGATTACTCCGATCCTGATAGTCATTGGCGATCTCTTTTACAGCACCTCAAGTCTATATTGGAGGAACATTCAATGTTTGCTTTGAAGAAAACGTCTCAACGAAATAAATTTTTACTACGGAGCAGGACTAAAAAGTGAATGGAACAAATGGCAGTAACGTGGGAGTTTCACGAGGCTACCGAAAGAGCTGATTCGTGGGCACAATTTACACGACTGACAGAAAAAATTATCAGCTTAATTCCAGATGACAAACAAGCGTTCCAATCGCAATTGATCACTCAGATGCACCAGAATCCGAAGTTCTTGTATAGACTTGTAAACGATAGAACAAATATTAAACCTGGAGTCTTTGCCCTGAAAACTTCGTCCGGCTTCACAGAATCCATAAATCAGGCACCTGACCTGTTAGCAGACTTTTATGCTGGAGTTTTTGCGCCGAAATCCATGGAGCCTGATCCGGAACCAATCTTTTGACTCGACCGACCGTCTTCCAGTGAAGTATTGAATACTCTGATGGTGGTAGCGCAGTACTTACGAAAATTAAATGTAAAGAAATCTCCAGGACCAGACGAGAAAGCTGCTCAAAACCTGTCATGCGCAGCTCTCTGAACCTCTATCTTGCATGTTTGTTAATTTGCTCAAAGCTGGCGTAGTGCCACAAGATTGGAAACTGGGACAAATAATACCCATTTACAAAGGTGGTTAACGTTCTGATGTCAAAAATTGCAGGCCGGCGACATTGCTGTCTTCGGTATCAAAAGTTTTTGAGCGAATAATAACCGCAGAAATCGTGCGACATCTGGAAACGAATCAACTTTCGGCAGTTGCCCAACATGGATTTCGCAGAAATCGCTACTGTCTAAAAAATTTGCTGACAAGCTTAGACGATTGGACGATGATTGTAGATGCGAGGTGCTGTATTTATGCGTGCAAATTGGACATTTCTAAAGCGTACGAGAGACATGATCACAATTTACTCTTAAACAAGCTGAAGAAACACGGTGTTGTTGGAAGACTATACGAATTGCTAAGAGATTACCTCAGCAACAGACACATCCTAGTTCGTGTGGACGGCCTATTATCGAAGAACATCGATGTAACTAGCGGAATTCCACAGAGCTCAGTGCTTGGACCAATAATTTTTCTAGTCTATATGAACGATATACCACCACCAAATGATAGTAAGATGGTTTTGTTTGCTGACGATATAAAAGTATGGAGGCAAATCAGAAATGCTGACGATTGTATCTTGCTGCAATACGATTTGAGTGCTTTGTTCAACCGGTCATCCGAAAATAAACTGTCATTGAATATGCAAACATCGAAGATGATTCAGATTTGTCGTGACCTTGGCTCTTTCTATCCATACCAGCTCGGCGACGTTAACCTGGAGTGCACTGAAAAAAGGACCTAGGTGTCTGGATTTGCGGCGGTTTGAAAAATGGTCTACAATGCGAAACCGTTTACAAAAGCGCGTCTCGGCTGCTCGGCATTCTACGGCGGATATTTGGACGTTTTTCCCCGGAGTTTTTTCCTCTCATGATAAATACATATATACACCCGGTTCTAGATTATGCCGCACAAGCCTGGACACCATGGCTCCAAAAAGACATCTTACTCCTAGATCGCATATACCGGAGAGCTTGTAAGCTTGTCATTGATCTCGAAATTATGTCATTTGCCAGGCGACTCAGACAACTGGAAATGAGGACACTTGCACGCAAAGCGAGGTGATCTCATCCTCGCATACAAAATACTAACTACTGTGTCCCACCCCCTGGATATATTATTCCAGCTTCAGACCATCAACAGCCGTAGCCATGGTTGCAAGTTGGAAAAACCACATTCCAAACGGAACTGCCGCAGGTATATTTATTCGGTACGTGTGTGCTTTGCATGCAATTCCCTACCTTCCGATTTGGTAAGCTCAAACAGCTTATCTATATTCAAATCAAAACCTGACGATTATATGAGAGCTAATCAGAATAATTCCCCAAACTATTGATAAACTATCTTTGTCCCATTGATTTTGATATTATTTATACTTATATATATACATTTGTACCTATATTTCCACATTGTTGTTATTGTAAACTTAATTGCTTTTTTAACCATAAATCTTGAATTTTGAAACTTGAATCTAGGGAAACTAACTATGAAATATGAGCACACTAAAATAATTATTGACATTATCATTATTGTTACTTACCCAATGGCATATTGTTTCTTTTGTTTGCCGGAGCATAGTGACCTTCGTGGTTCGTATAAGAATGACAATGCCTGTAAAGTATTATATTGCAGCAATAAACCGACAAATCATTTGAGCGGAACGTAAGCTGATTTTAGGTTGAGTATAGCGTGGTTTTTTAAGTATTTTTAATCGTCATTTTATCTAGTTGTATGATGACATTGCACGATAGGATGTCGTGAATTGCTTTGGGCTGAACGAAATCTTAATTACTTTTTCTGTTCTCACAAAAGCAATCACACTAATTTCTTGCAAGTAGTGATCAAGAACTTTAATACTGAATAATAAGAATGTTTGAGCCATGTTGTAGAATAATTAATTAATTTTGATGAGTTCTTTAAAAGTGTTTCTTCAACGAGGTTTTTACCGCACTTTGTCTCATATATTTGAACCGATTTTCATGTTCCATTCTGTTAACAATATGAATGTATTCAATACGTTTTTTTAGAATTTATACTTATTATTAAAACACTTGTGTTAAAATTTCATGAAATCTGTTAATTTAAAAAAGTCATGACAATTTTCAAAATTTGGTAAATTTTTTTATATCCTATAGGTACTACGATGAACATAATCTAATTGTTTTGATTGATCGATTGCGATATTATATCCATTTGTAGAGACGGGATTTTGCTAATTTCATGGTGTGCAATCAACTTGAAACTGAATTGCAATAAACTTTAATCGGCAATGAAATCAAAAGAAACTCACAAAATCTCCCAGATACCACCGGTAAATCTTAAAATGTAATGTTTTAAACATAATGATTGGATTAAAAATAAGAGATTTATGAACAAGAGTACCAGGAAAACCCGACCTAAGTTTAATCGCTGGTACTTGGTATTAAAATCCGAAAAACAATATTAGTAAAATGTATCATGCTGTTCACATCCCTCAGACTTGTTTGTGAAAATTTCTATTTTTATGTGCTAATAGATGTGAGACATTTTAGCGTAAAATAATTGTGCTCGTATTTGAAACATAGAGCTCCGAAGCACATCAACTATAAGTCTGATAAGCACAAATTATTCAAAAATTTTATGTTAAATCAACGAATATTATTGATTTTTATCCACAGATTTGTTCTTTATACACTGGTAGCATGGAATCGTTTTAACTCACTCGTTATGACACTCAATCATTGCGTTATTAGATGAAGTCAATGACCGGAATTTACACAAATGAAAGCAAGGAAATACATTTTAATATTAAAGATTCTAGTGTGAAAACTTGTTTGCAATGAGTGCTTTCGGGAACAAAGTTTTCCTGTATCGAGTGTAGCATCAGATCGAGATTTTTAGACGGCTTCTCCTGCATCCACAATGCTGCATTAAGGACCCATTCTGTGTGATAACGGTCGATACTATGCATGTGATCATTGCAAATTGTTCGCTGCTGTATAACTTTTGTAAAACCATCACGTATTACCTGAACAAATGAAATAGTAAATTTATCAACGACATTTCGAAAAGGAAATATACTCGTTGATGATTGCAATTCGATATAACAACCTATATTTCTTATTAGGTTCTCCATACTTTTTGCTTTAGGATTATCGTAAAAGCGTGAATAAAATCCATACACTTATAACAATTTATAAAGAAATATTAAACACGCAGGTGATCAGCCATATTGGTAAACAAGTTATAAAATTTAGCCTCTCATCATCCTGTTATTTACGTTGAGTAGTCGCAGAAAAATATTCACCAATTGACAAATTGCTTTCGCTATCGAATAATTCTAGATGTTCGGTGTCAGAATATATTGAACTCAGACTAATATAGGATGAGAATAACATATTTGGTACTGCTGTAAAAAGTTCTCCAACTGCTAGAAATTTGGTACTGCACTAAATTTAGTAATCAAGATCGTTAATCAACCGATGTCGCTTAACAAAATCTATTTTGGAAATGTGAAATCTGCAAATTTGTCGTGTTGTATCATGTTGATGCTGGGCAAGAACATAGTAGGGAGCGCAATGCTTGAAATATTTTCATTTTTCATACCACTATATATATCCAGACAGCTGAGGTAAAATTATCAACGTAATAATGTTCATTTGAATTGATTTTCGGTTGAATATATTTTGGGGTTCAATATTGCAACCCAATGCATACTACATTTTAAGTCAAATCAACATTACAGCTGTTAAGACCAAACAACAACGTACATTTTCGCAGAAGCTCGTTGGATCCCTGATGACTGTGTAGCCCCGTATGTCTGAGATGAGGAGTAGATTTGAGTCCAAATAATTTGCTATTTATGATGTCATATCACATTTCCAAATTAAATAAGTTGTGAAAACTATATGGATCAGGACTCTAACGCAATCCTGACAATATTTAAAGATAAACAGCAAAATAATTAAAGAAATGCAAATATTTCAAGTGCCTTCATTCGAGGTATGAAATGCAAATTTTGCATTTATCTGGTTTTCACCATAACATATGAACGTACACACAAATATAATTTGTAAGTTTTTAATTTATACTTCATTTGTGATCAATATCGATAAACAAGCTGGATACGTTTGTTCATTTAAGCTGATGGTTAATTCGGATGATGAAATTGACAGGCATTCGTAGAAGCAATATGAAGGTAATAATATTGAAAGAGATCAATCAAGAAAAAACAAAATAACACAAGAAAATTTCAAGAAAATATATAATTGGTGTTTCTCTTTCCAGATATCACATAATTTAATCAATCAAGTCAGAACAGAATCAGCATTTGAGCATTTATGTCAAATGCACGCAAATAAGCGAAATTGGATAGTTATCCTCATCATGACGAACGCACGTAAAGAACTAAAATTTCCAGAATATTTGAAATAAGAGTAATACATATATCGGTCCTCCCAGAAGTCAGTTAGCAGTATAGGTTCAGTTGAAAGTGACGCCCTGAACGGTTCAGCATATTTAAAATAAGAGTCCTCTCAGATGACAATACTAGAAGAGTTGCATGTACCTGGTGAGAAAAACGTGTTAAAAGCTTTATTCAAAATAAAGGTCAGGTAATTCGCACACCTAAAATTAAATGAGACTACGATATTAGGCGTTATTTCTCGATTTTTTCCAGTGTCCTGGCTATGTTTAGCTTGCTTATATACCGTCGCACAATACGACGATCCAGTTCATCAAGATGTCGGCCACGCCTCTCTAATGAGCATCACAGAACTGTTGGTGACAAAATCAGAGTGGTTTCGTTTTTCAATTTTCGGGACTGTACATAAATAATGCTATTACGTTGTATAGTGGATACTGAGTGAAATGAAAAATCTATATAAGATGTTTTCGCGCTTTTATGATTAAATCTCATCCACCATTTCAATGCATTTTATTGTTTTTTCTCACTTACAGACAACATTTGGATGCGCTAAAATGAATAATTCTGCATTAAGTTGACCGCAAAAAAGCAATATTGAAATTGTAGATTGGTCTCACCATTGTAAGACCCGTAGGTTATTTGATGAACATTGTTGATTCTCCGGATGGTGGAATCATTCAGCTCACGGATCAGTTTAATGGCTTGCAACCAATCGGGTTCTAGCTTCGTTGGTTTGAGATTCATCGGTACCTCCATTTCGTAGGATAATGCGCCTGCATTACCAGTACGGAACGCCCTGATTTTTTCGGAGAGGTTCGCGTAACGAGTAATCTCCTGCAATGAATAATTACGGTAAATTTGGTAGGCGCTAATCACGAAAACTACGGATAACATTATTAAATCTTCATCTAAGACGGTGGATTGATAAGTACAGTGCCTCTAATGTTGTTGCCGACATGCTTGTGAAATAACCTCAGCTTTGAAAATGACATGTATATTTAAATGAACAATGCTAATTTGATGGCTTCCTAAATGTTACGAACCCTATAAACAATTGCTGAACGATGTGTTGCTGTTGGTTTCGATACAGATATGTTTTGACATTGTATTTTGCATTGTATTGTTTGCTTTTTTATCATAATCGTTCAGCATCGCATAAATCAAATATCATTCTCACGTAGTGAATAACACATATACATAGAGATTATTATCAAGCAAATACATTTCTTGTAGCACTGAGCAAATATTCATTCACCTGTTCTTCCTGCATCGATAGTCTCTCAATTCCCACATTAAATATGATATCTGCAATATGTATATATTGCTAAAATTAACTTGTACAAAAATTGTGAGAATTATAATGATTATATAATAACAAAAGCATTCGTTGTATCTACAAAATATCAGTACAATATGCTAATCACATCAATGTTCACAATTTATTTTTCATTCGTAATTTCGAATTTCATTTCGAATTAAACTGCAAATTTATGTAACAAATGAACAATATAGCGATCTAGAAGCCAATTTACCTTAAAGCAGACACGTTTCAAATATTTTCCATATATTTAGTGATTTGCACACGACATCAAAAAAATCCAACGATTTACAAAGCAATCATCGGACAATTAACAAGATTTCGACCATCTAATGTCAACCGATTTTTGATAGTTTTTTCGATAATTATTGTAATTTCATTGTGAAAATGAAGTAGAACCATGAGCTTCACTTCTCACAAATTATTTTTGTTGAGTTTAGATACGTATCATATCTTTATGTTGCATTTTATGGAACTGAGTTTCATAATTTTTAAATTGGATCAGTTAGAGACGTGAAAAAGAAAAAAAATGATTTCAAGTATTACCAACAGTTTAACAATATTTGTGTGATAGCAGAATTTCTATTAATATGTGAACGCATTTTGTATGTTGCTAGACCAATAAAAGATTCGTTCACTACATATTGAACATTACTGTGAACAACTTACTGATATTGCGTGAATTTGGATCTTCAATATAAAATCGTGATAATGTATTGTGGAAATTTGAAGATTCATAAATGAAATGCGGAGCAACGAACTTCGAAGTAATGCTATTGAAATTGATCGACATGAAACCTTATGATAAAAAATGAAATATTATATTATTTTTGTCTAATTTACCAGATGTGGTAGCTCTCCGAGTGACCGGAAGTTGCGATAAACTTGGATACTCTGCTTTACTTTGACTTCCTCTTCTCTTAACAGACACACCATACGGTAAATTTTACCTTGCGGTTGCCAAGTCTACTCTGGTGTACAATGTTTCATACCAAATTACATTTGGACGCTGGATTAGCGGAATAATATAAAGATAAGTAATATTGTGCAAATGAAAAGCAGTTAAATTTCGGTCACAACTTAAATTTAATTTATTTTCAAAAGCGTTATGTCACTCACAAATTTGATAATAAACATGGATTAATAACCTTTTTTATCAATTCATATTGCTGAATTCAACAACAGCCTCAGCATGATTAATAGGGTCAAGTTGAAATGTTGCTAAAGTTGATTAACTCATAACTGTATTTTGTCAAAACACGTTTCAGGCCCAAATTACTACTCATCATGTAAATAAACGAAATCTTAGTGCTAAAAGATCCTAATTTGCATGACTTTTGATCGCATACACCTTGTGTTTCTTGTTATATGTACTTATTAGTTGGTGGACAGAATGGTTGAAACCAGCCTGCATTGAAGTACAGAAGGTGAACATGATAAGCGTTTGCATGCCTTTGGTTGATCAGTTTGGTACGACCAAACTGTGCAATACATGTTCTCACCCACATGTGGTTAATCCAATGTTCATCAACGGGGATGTTCATTTGCATTCATTTGTATCTCAACCAACGCACACAGTAGGTAAATACAATACGATCAGGAGCCACATTTTTAACAAAATGTACTGGCATAGTGGAATTGAATAAAAGTGTTGCTTTTTAAAATAATAATTATACGTGTAAACTGCAATTAAAGATGCGACTTCATTCGAATAGTGACATCATGCGTTTCGAAATATTGATATCGAATTTATCATTTATAATATATTTAAATTTCATTAACAAAAATGTATTTATCGTTAAAGTCAACATCAATATAAATCTGAGCCTGAAAATATTTCCGGAATCAGCATTATATGCACCTCTCTGAGTATATACTGATTGACATACCTTAATATAGGTTTCAAAAACATTAAAACTCCTTTAGAGCGATGTATAAATTAAACATGTAAATATATTTATATATTGCTCACTGCTTTTTATCACGTCTCGGAAAGCGACAGCGCAGCGAGTGGTAGCCTTGTGTAAGTTGACAGCGCATTTTTCGAGTTGAAGCAAAGTCATGCTTCGAGCCGGACATCGATAATAACAAGAAATTTGTTCATTGTCTTCATCTACCTCATAATCCAACAACTGACAAATTGTGTTGTTTGTTGGAGCCTTGAAGGTAAGAAATGTATATTGAAAACAGAAAACGTACTATAAATATAAGTTTCAGATTATAAAATGTCAGCTTAGTCAACCTCGAACTAACTCAGATTAATCCTCAATTATTGTGGTCACGTTTGCGGTGAGCTTTCAGTTTGTTTTAATTTTTTTTATTGGAAATATAGTAAACTGCAATGAATACGTGCAGACAAGTGACTACAGTTTTTGTTTGCATGTTTCTCGCAAATGACATTGAAAGTTTGATTATGAGATTCCTGTCGATGACGCGAAGCAATTTTTACAATAAAAACTATTGGTTTTGACGTTTTGGCGTAAGTGCGGAAACCACAAAACAAAATATATTTCGCATGTTCTTTGAAACGATTCCTTTACCTTCTACTCAGCGATCTTGATCTAATATATTTGTAGGAGAATACGAACAACTATACGCAATTGAGACTGGTATTTATGGTCTGTTTTATAATAGGTTTCGGAAAACAAAATTGATTAGTAAACCGAGTCCGAGCACAATGTTTACATATATGGGATAATGATAAATAACAAAATTATTGAATATTTAAAAGTAATTATTTATTATAGAAATTTCCATTGGTACCGGAGAAGAAACTGTGAAATAAAATTTTATTTTGATTTACATATTTAAATTCGGATAGGGTTGAGGTATAATGAGAATGCAATACAACTCACATGCTTTCCACACTCCAGAGTGGCGTCTTGAAGGTTGAGATGTAGTTGCGATTTGAGTTGCAACTTCCCAGTCGGGCCAAGTTCATTAATCAATAGGGCAAAGAAGGCTTAAATGACATAACAATCATCAGAGTTCAAAGGAATGATTTGCATTGCGAAAACTGATATGATATACGATAGGATAGAACGGAGCCAAAGCAAAGTAACGAAGAATGATGATAATTGTCAGAATAACGTTTTCTTTTAAATCTTTAGAAACAGTAGCTTAATTATAATACGATGCACGTTATTTTGCGAAATGCATTCTTTATTACATTTAATATAAAAAATAACATAATCGGCTAAACCATCCAATATGTCATTGCAAAGAATTTCTTAACCTGCTTAAATAAGAATGTTTCGATAATAATAAACATGGTCGTTTACCTGAATGAACCGTTATGATGAAAAGTGTTACGATGGTAACCGAAGACCAGCGCATGTTCACCATCTGCAAGATCAGAATCCAAAGCCCTCCTGACTTATTTTCAGTACCTCATTTATTTGAGCATATGCTCGTTTTGATTGGTTTATCAAATTGATCGCCCGAGTAGGTGTCGCTATGAGCGAATCAACTTGTTTTGGAAACGTTGTGGGCTTGTACGCCACACATAGTTAACATTAGCATGAAGAATGAGTTCAAATCTTGCAACTGTGGGTAAATCAAAGGATTTCAACAACAAATCCTCATTTCCGTTGTAAAGGTTGTGCTTAATTTGAATGCCTATTTAGATATTCAAATTACTCCAGCAACGCATCCTATTGTTGCAACGTTTATTAATAATTAGCTATTTATATGTATATAACAATTAAATATCATCACGTTGATTTTGACCACGGATGTGTATTACATACGCATTACAGATTTTTAAATCTGATGGTCAATATCGAAATATTCCATACCTATTTTACATAGGTCCTTTAACTATCTTTATTAATGAATAGGTTCCAGCAAATTGTAGGTCAACTGTACACACTTATCACTATTTTTCGCCGAAACATGTATGAGGTTAAAGACAAGATTATGCGTTTGAACTTAGTTTCACAAAAAAATTATTTAACCTTAGAAATTCCATGGATACTAATATCAAATATGAGATAAATGTTAATTATCATTGGAATTATCAGATTTTTTCTCCGATGCAAAACCTAGTTCGGTTTCTTCCTCTTGCGATATCAAGCGTTTTGAGGAAAGTTGACGGAATTTCATGATGCATGACTTTCAAAAATTCAGTTGGTCAGGTATATTTTGAAATTCCCCGAAACGGCACAGCTAATTACCCGTTTTCCATACTCTAAATTCAAAGAACAAGTGCTGCGTGCGAAACTCAAAATTGCCATTATTAACTTAGGAACAAATTGATGAATATCCGAAAGAAAAAAATTTCGCGATGACGGAAAACAATGAAAATGTGGAAACAATATTTTTTGTAGGTCGTTGGAATAACTGAAATCGATTTCGAAGAACCTTATTTGCGTGCCTATCCATATTTTACACTATATTTCCTGCTCTAGGAATAATAGGATCATGATTCGTATGCCTTGAAAAAGTGAAAGCTTGGCTAACAATTTGTACTTATATGATAATGTTTTGTATGATTAGTCGGAACAATTTGTTCAAACCCATGTGCACAAACACATGTACATGTATTCAAAGCTACGACCATGAATGTAGATGAACATTTGCACTTCGATATCACTACATCAGTTTACGATTTCTACAAATGTCACACCAATAAAGATGAATCGGAGTTTTTGGTTTTGTACTAGGTAAAAGGATCAACGTAATACATGAGAAATCCCCATTTCTTGGTAAAAAATTTGGTCATTTCCTCCAAAAGAATGAAAGCTGACAAATGCTGAAACTTTTTTGATAACCGAACAGCTTTGCTAGTAAAATCAAGGTTGATCTTGATCAAATCGCGTTTCCGGTTTAAATGTTGAATGTTACACCGAGCGTCTTCGAAAAAGTGGCAGTCAAACGATGATTACACGTTTCCCTCTTTTAAAACACCAATGGAAACCAGGCAATTGAAAAAAATCGATATATCTCGTTCTTAATCTGTCTTGACAGAACAATGTTTATTATACCAGACGATCTTTTCGTAAAAAAGTACTCATCCGATTTTTCAGCAAGGAATTCATCACGGGACAACATCATACCATAGTTTATTCAATCATACTTTTTATTGAATCATTTAAAGGAAGCGCATAAAGAAGAATTGCTGGGACAAATCGAATGTTAATATGAGTCGAATTTTACGTATATTTCACACATTGATACATCATCATGAATATTCTCGAGATTGCAATCTAATTGCCTGAAGGTTTACATGTTTCCCGGAATCCGTCCTCATTGCGCATGGAATATTTGTTATGAAGTTAGTTACAAAGGCGAATCAACATAACATCTCTGTCAATAATTCATTGTAAATTCATTTTGATCAATGAGCATTAATCAAAAATCAAAATGCATGTATAGTTCAGCCAACCCAGTTTCGGTTATTTGCGAAATCATGTAGTATGTATTCTGTTTATATAATATGGCTAATTTGATACCACGGGAGACAAGTATGCATATATGTGGTGGAACCAAAAAAATCTACTTAAGATTATTCAAAATGCACGATTTGCCATTTTCCAGAATCTCCTCAGCGCATCTAGAATATTTTTAGATTTTTCATCTTTATCCCGACGCTATCGTGTGGAAAAACTCGACATCAATATAAATTAAAACTTGATGCGATTATTTTTATCGCAGATTTGTTTCTAGGTCATGACAAATTGATCACCTTGTGTGCGCATGATGTTCAAAATTCGATGACACGTGAGATTTAGCGGAAACGCTACTTGTACACCTTTGCTTGCGAGTAAGGTTTCCAAGTTGTGAGTTTGATTCGCACACGTTAACCTGTAACCAAAGTTAAAGTGTCGTGAAATCACGCGACCAGTGCGATTTTCTCTCCAAGATGAATAACTAAAACGTATCACATTTTGTTAAGTATGAAATCAGATATATCATGTTTTGTGGTGTAATTAACGAAACCATATTTGATTGAAAGAAATTAACAAAAATACATATTGCGAGAATTTACGAAATGGGAAGACCCCTTTGGCATATATTCCCTAAAAAATCAACTAGTTATTCGTACTTTGGCAAATCTTCAATTCTGTAACGAATTATTTTGTGACTGAGACCGTTAGTCGATATTTTCAAGTCTGAAGTATGATTCACTGAGTTTTTCTTTCCATTCAGTGAAACCATATCGTGGAAGCCATATCAATTCGATTGAACCTTATATGGTATCCAACAATTAGAAGCAGTTTTGAGTCACGTAGTATGTTGTTGTTGTCCTCCTTCGGTAGATTTCGACTAAATATGTACATCACAATCGCATAAATGTTCATGTTTTTCAGCTTTTGAATGACTGATCATCCGATTCGGGGGGAGCGATCTCTCCCACAGCGTTTGCAACGATAGTCAGAAATCTGTTGTACGGCGTCAGTTACACGCCCGCTGCGCAATCTGCGTTCAGCGACTAAGAGCTGTGTCTGCTCCTTCACAGCTTGCAGACGACGCTTTACACAATTCCTCTTATGTAAGTGGTCAATAGCAAGATCTTCGTAGCTCGCAGGTTCAATTCCAAGAGATTTCATATCTCTTTTCGAACGTCTTTGTACCGCAAGTGCGCTCTGCCCAATGGTCGACTAATTAATTGCAACTCACCATGGAGTAGATCTTTTGGAGTACGACGGTTATTCATTCCATAGTCATGACCAAGCCACCGCAGGCGGCGCTGACGTAATAAGGTAAACATGCTCTGTAGATCAGCTTTTTTAGGCACTTGAGCGTTAGTCACTTTGCCAATACACGAAATGCTCAAGGTAAGACGGATGCTTCGTACATTGAAAATCATTCAGCTTCCGTTCGTGTCTCGCGTGAGTGGTCGGGGTTTCACTGCTGTACATCAAAGCATTCAGTACGCACGCGCTGTATACTATCAACTTTTATTACAGTCAGCTTGCGGTTATTTTAAAAGCGAGAGATCGATGCGGACATAATGTCAGCTGCTCTGTCAATCCGCTTATAAATCTCCGTATCTAGCGAGACGTTATCCGCGATGTTTTAGCCGAAATGTAAGAAATGATTTACTGGTTTAAGATGACAGTTTCCAACAGCTATGAATGGAGGCGATACAGTCACTTAACTCAGGACTTTGGTCATGCTCATTCTGATTGTTAGCCCAAAGTCTTTGCATGGCGACGAAAAACGGTCCTTTATCGAATACAGGTTTAATAGGGAATGAGCAATGTAGGTTGCATCGTCAGCAAACATTATATCACAGATTTGCACATCCCGTGCTTCAGGTTGGGCTTTTAACCGGTTCAGTTTAGAAATATTAGCATCACTTCGCGTGCGTATATAAATGCCTTCTGTTGGAGTGAAATCAAAAACACACTATTGTTTGACGTTTAGGTGAATTATAAAGGCTTTTGAACTGCAACTGTGAAAATGGACTAAGCCTATCATGCCTCAGCGAAGCAAATTAACGTGTTTGGGCAGCCTTGGGGGGGCGATCATCAGATCAAGCGATTTGAGAAGCCCCCCCCCCCTGCTGACGTATTTGAATGCCATAGTTGAATCAATAAAAACAGCGTATAATTGAATACGATGTTCCGAAAGTTTTCTGAACGTTGTTACAGAATATCATGTCAACGGTTGATCGTCCATGACGGAAGCCACATGGAGATTCAGAGCAGATTTTACCAGCTCACACTTCTAGCCGGATCTGCCAGACTTTAGCAAACAATTCACCCACAACATTTAGAAGGGAGATCACTTTGTGATTGTTACAGTCGCCTCTTTCACCCTTATTATTGAATAGCGCGAAGATCTTTGTGGCTCGCATCTCTTGTGAACCACACCTCTCCTGCCATCACTGAAGATGCAACTGGCAAAGAGTTTGTAATAATGCTCCTCTACGGCAAATTATTCATTTGCATGCTTTTCAGTCACAAAACACCCCACCACCGGTTTCGTGCTGTTTGCACTAATCAGGTATGGACAGGACAAAGCCGGTCGTGGGGTGTTTTGTGACGGAAAAGCATGCAAATGAATAGTTTTTTTATGGTTATGGATGTAACCCCATTACAAATGTGTTTGGACAAGACAATAATGAATACTTCGCTTTGGGATTTAAAGCGAATATTCGCTTCGCTTCGCCATTGCGGAGTGCACTTCAGATATTAGCTTTGATACTATTCGCCATTGCGAAAGGCAGTTAGGGCACTTCGAAAATTGGCTTCGCGATTTGCTCCGCTCCAAAAAAGTGACATTCGTTATTGTCTAGTTTGGACACATGTAATTGAACAGGTTGGTCGTACCAGCCTTATCCAACAGTGGCATACAAGCGCTCCTTGTTTACCATTTCTCCACTGTTTCAAGCGCATGCGGATCCTGATCTTACTGCCCCTACCTGATGAGTGCAAGCAGCACGGAACCGGTCGTGGGGTGTTTTGTGACGAAAAAGCATGCAAATGAATAAATAGTTTCATGGTTATGGATTTGACCCCATTAAACATGTGTTTGGAAACATGTAATTAAACAGGCTGGTCGTACCAGCCTTATCCAACAGTGGCATACAAGCGCTTTTTATTGCTCCTCTATGGCATTTAATTAACTCAGGTGGAATTGCGTCGTCACAAGGGGCCTTCTCATTCTCAAGCGGTCAATTGCACGATTGAACTCATCAAGAGGAAGAGAGGTATCTATATATCCAATGTTTGTCAACAGCTCGACATGTTTGAAAACATGCTGTAAAACCGTACTCTGCCTGAAGTAGAGAGAGAAACAGTGCTCTATCCATTTTTCCATCTTTTGAGTTTTGTCAACAATCAGGTTGCCAGACACACACTTCATTGGAGCCGTTATGAGTTTGTTTGGACCAATGGCTATTTTCACGGTATGTATACCGTGAATATGTCCGATATCTGCAGCATTTTTGGATATTGAGGCTTATTTCAGTCCAATAGTCGTTTGCGCCTTGCAGTCTGTTGGAACTTATTTATCGCTGCTTTTAAATGCCCTAGTTTGTTCATCTATTGGCATACTTCCGAACCGCAAGAATGCAGAGCGTTTCTCATCCAACACAGCAGTCATCTCAAAAGCTTCCGCTTCGAACCAGTCGTTCGATCGAGCTTCCGTCGAACAAACGGCGGAAAGTGCGATTCATAATAATTAGGTTTTCAACGATTCCCATATTTCGGAAGTCGATTTCAGTGCGATTATCTTTTGGAAATAGCCTGTGAAGGCTTTTGCGAATCGCGCAGTTGGATTAGGTTCGCATATGCGAGTGACGTCTATCCTAGGCTTAGCAGAAAATCTGATCTCGTGTGCGAAAGCTTTAGTTTTGCACAAAGCAGCGAATGTTAACAGTGTTAGTCTGCGGTTTGATATGATCTAGTGAAATGCACTATTTCTATATTAGTGCGCTTGAATAAAATAACATCAACCTGATGCAATTTTTAATTGGTTTTACCTACGCCGAACTTTACAAGACAATTTTGCCAAGACTCGTAATTAGCACCAACTTTAGCATTGTAATCACCCACACCACTACGAAGTTTTTCGCTGACATGTATTTGGGGACTGTTGTGAGGTTAAGATAAAAAGCGTCTTCTTTAGCAGGCATCGCAGAGAGCATCAGCGCATAAACGTTGACCAACGTGATGGTACCAGAAATGCACCTCAGATTTAAAGTCCAAACCCGTTCGCTCCCGCTGCTACTCGGTTCTACTGCTATTTATATGTCGTTTATCACTGGAAATCCGACTCCATGCAGTCAAAGCTAATCGAAACCTCTTCCTTTCTAAACGAATACGTAATTGTTTTTGTTAGCTCACTAGTGTCTGACAATCGCCTCCTTTGCAATACCACGAAGTATATGATGAAGATAATACTACAGGTAATTCCATCCCACCCAAAACAATTCACAATTTTACTCTATCATCTAAAGCTACTCAATATTACCGTATTTGCCCTAAAATACTGTATCATTCGATAATTTACTGGATTTATCTATTAAAAGCTAACGCATTTTACAAAGCCAACCGTGCGATCCTAAAAGCTGAATTTCTGGCTGCTCTTGAAATTAGGCAAAATGTAATGCCGTTTTATCCTGCAAGTGTTAATCAATAAGCGCAAGTTTCTGATCTTTCAGGAGTTAAGAAGAGTTATCTCCTCTTGCTTTGGTCCGTTATATTTACCAGTGTGTTGGTAGCAAAGACTTAGGATATAGTCCCGAGAAACTAATAAATTGTACAACCTCGCAGGAGTTAAGTGTGAAATTTAGTAAATCGTTCTGTCGTATTGCGATCCTTGCAACGTATATGAATATTAATTTAATGACCTAATGTATTTTAGTGTAATAATAATTTATACATTTTGTCGAGTTAAAAATAGATGTAACGGTGATATGTTACCATGAGCATTGAAATAAATATAAAAACATATGCTCTGTTAGACGCAAAAGCTTGAAATGTTAATAGAGAGGCAACGTCAAGCGTGTAAATGTTATATTCACGTTCAAGTGAAGTTAATTATTTGGCCTGTATGGACTTCCAATTTTGTGCTCCCAACAAATTGTACACATTCATTTTTAATGCTTTCAAATGTTTTACCAGAAATTGTCTTCATCTTTTTACACCCTTCTTATTTTTGTTTTATTCGTGGGGATAAGTACCATCGGGAGTTTCTAAATCTGTATCTGGATTTGAACCTCGTGCAGCACGTTCTCGTTCCTACTCACTATGGAAATGTCCACTCTTGATCTGGTCTTGTCACAGAGAGAGTAAGATATAATTGACTTATCCGTGGAACACATCATCGATACAAGCGACCATGGTGCTATTCGGTTCAAATGGACCCTGGGTAAAACGGCCCAGCCGTCGCGGCTTCCACGGAGAAACTTCTGGAACATGAACTTAAAATTGTTGGTTGAACAAGCAGTCTCAATTGACTAGACGTTACCCGTTGATTCCACTAGTGATGAATGTTTGAAATGGTTTCTGAATAATAACCGTCGCTTAGAGGATGTTGTTCCATTAACCAGAGATCGTCCCGGCTTCCTTGGCCCTTCTTAGTTTGATAGAGAACTTATTACCTGCCTGCGGCAAAGAAAGCGTCTTTGGATTAAATTCAGAACGAGTCGATCGGACGCCCATTACGGATAGTATCGGGATGTACGAAATCTTTGCTCAAAATTGAAAAAGGAACCAAAAACATCTACTTTAGTTTATTCAAAATGCACGATTTGCCATTTTTCAGAATCTCCTCAGCGCATCTAGAAACTTTTTTTAAATATTTTATCTCTATCTCGACGCTATCGTGTGGAAGAACTCAACATCAATATAAATTAAAACTTGATGCGATTATTTTATCGCAGATTTGTTTCTAGGTCATGACAAATTGATCACCTTGTGTGCGCATGATGTTCAAAATTCGATGACACGTGAGATTTAGCGGAAACGCTACTTGTACACCTTTGCTTGCGAGTAAGGTTTCCAAGTTGTGAGTGTGATTCGCACACGTTAACCTGTAACCAAAGTTAAAGTGTCGTGAAATCACGCGACCAGTGCGATTTTCTCTCCAAGATGAATAACTAAAACGTATCACATTTTGTTAAGTATGAAATCAGATATATCATGTTTTGTGGTGTAATTAACGAAACCATATTTGATTGAAAGAAATTAACAAAAATACATATTGCGAGAATTTACGAAATGGGAAGACCCCTTTGGCATATATTCCCTAAAAAATCAACTAGTTATTCGTACTTTGGCAAATCTTCAATTCTGTAACGAATTATTTTGTGACTGAGACCGTTAGTCGATATTTTCAAGTCTGAAGTATGATTCACTGAGTTTTTCTTTCCATTCAGTGAAACCATATCGTGGAAGCCATATCAATTCGATTGAACCTTATATGGTATCCAACAATTAGAAGCAGTTTTGAGTCACGTAGTATGTTGTTGTTGTCCTCCTTCGGTAGATTTCGACTAAATATGTACATCACAATCGCATAAATGTTCATGTTTTTCAGCTTTTGAATGACTGATCATCCGATTCGGGGGGAGCGATCTCTCCCACAGCGTTTGCAACGATAGTCAGAAATCTGTTGTACGGCGTCAGTTACACGCCCGCTGCGCAATCTGCGTTCAGCGACTAAGAGCTGTGTCTGCTCCTTCACAGCTTGCAGACGACGCTTTACACAATTCCTCTTATGTAAGTGGTCAATAGCAAGATCTTCGTAGCTCGCAGGTTCAATTCCAAGAGATTTCATATCTCTTTTCGAACGTCTTTGTACCGCAAGTGCGCTCTGCCCAATGGTCGACTAATTAATTGCAACTCACCATGGAGTAGATCTTTTGGAGTACGACGGTTATTCATTCCATAGTCATGACCAAGCCACCGCAGGCGGCGCTGACGTAATAAGGTAAACATGCTCTGTAGATCAGCTTTTTTAGGCACTTGAGCGTTAGTCACTTTGCCAATACACGAAATGCTCAAGGTAAGACGGATGCTTCGTACATTGAAAATCATTCAGCTTCCGTTCGTGTCTCGCGTGAGTGGTCGGGGTTTCACTGCTGTACATCAAAGCATTCAGTACGCACGCGCTGTATACTATCAACTTTTATTACAGTCAGCTTGCGGTTATTTTAAAAGCGAGAGATCGATGCGGACATAATGTCAGCTGCTCTGTCAATCCGCTTATAAATCTCCGTATCTAGCGAGACGTTATCCGCGATGTTTTAGCCGAAATGTAAGAAATGATTTACTGGTTTAAGATGACAGTTTCCAACAGCTATGAATGGAGGCGATACAGTCACTTAACTCAGGACTTTGGTCATGCTCATTCTGATTGTTAGCCCAAAGTCTTTGCATGGCGACGAAAAACGGTCCTTTATCGAATACAGGTTTAATAGGGAATGAGCAATGTAGGTTGCATCGTCAGCAAACATTATATCACAGATTTGCACATCCCGTGCTTCAGGTTGGGCTTTTAACCGGTTCAGTTTAGAAATATTAGCATCACTTCGCGTGCGTATATAAATGCCTTCTGTTGGAGTGAAATCAAAAACACACTATTGTTTGACGTTTAGGTGAATTATAAAGGCTTTTGAACTGCAACTGTGAAAATGGACTAAGCCTATCATGCCTCAGCGAAGCAAATTAACGTGTTTGGGCAGCCTTGGGGGGGCGATCATCAGATCAAGCGATTTGAGAAGCCCCCCCCCCCTGCTGACGTATTTGAATGCCATAGTTGAATCAATAAAAACAGCGTATAATTGAATACGATGTTCCGAAAGTTTTCTGAACGTTGTTACAGAATATCATGTCAACGGTTGATCGTCCATGACGGAAGCCACATGGAGATTCAGAGCAGATTTTACCAGCTCACACTTCTAGCCGGATCTGCCAGACTTTAGCAAACAATTCACCCACAACATTTAGAAGGGAGATCACTTTGTGATTGTTACAGTCGCCTCTTTCACCCTTATTATTGAATAGCGCGAAGATCTTTGTGGCTCGCATCTCTTGTGAACCACACCTCTCCTGCCATCACTGAAGATGCAACTGGCAAAGAGTTTGTAATAATGCTCCTCTACGGCAAATTATTCATTTGCATGCTTTTCAGTCACAAAACACCCCACCACCGGTTTCGTGCTGTTTGCACTAATCAGGTATGGACAGGACAAAGCCGGTCGTGGGGTGTTTTGTGACGGAAAAGCATGCAAATGAATAGTTTTTTTATGGTTATGGATGTAACCCCATTACAAATGTGTTTGGACAAGACAATAATGAATACTTCGCTTTGGGATTTAAAGCGAATATTCGCTTCGCTTCGCCATTGCGGAGTGCACTTCAGATATTAGCTTTGATACTATTCGCCATTGCGAAAGGCAGTTAGGGCACTTCGAAAATTGGCTTCGCGATTTGCTCCGCTCCAAAAAAGTGACATTCGTTATTGTCTAGTTTGGACACATGTAATTGAACAGGTTGGTCGTACCAGCCTTATCCAACAGTGGCATACAAGCGCTCCTTGTTTACCATTTCTCCACTGTTTCAAGCGCATGCGGATCCTGATCTTACTGCCCCTACCTGATGAGTGCAAGCAGCACGGAACCGGTCGTGGGGTGTTTTGTGACGAAAAAGCATGCAAATGAATAAATAGTTTCATGGTTATGGATTTGACCCCATTAAACATGTGTTTGGAAACATGTAATTAAACAGGCTGGTCGTACCAGCCTTATCCAACAGTGGCATACAAGCGCTTTTTATTGCTCCTCTATGGCATTTAATTAACTCAGGTGGAATTGCGTCGTCACAAGGGGCCTTCTCATTCTCAAGCGGTCAATTGCACGATTGAACTCATCAAGAGGAAGAGAGGTATCTATATATCCAATGTTTGTCAACAGCTCGACATGTTTGAAAACATGCTGTAAAACCGTACTCTGCCTGAAGTAGAGAGAGAAACAGTGCTCTATCCATTTTTCCATCTTTTGAGTTTTGTCAACAATCAGGTTGCCAGACACACACTTCATTGGAGCCGTTATGAGTTTGTTTGGACCAATGGCTATTTTCACGGTATGTATACCGTGAATATGTCCGATATCTGCAGCATTTTTGGATATTGAGGCTTATTTCAGTCCAATAGTCGTTTGCGCCTTGCAGTCTGTTGGAACTTATTTATCGCTGCTTTTAAATGCCCTAGTTTGTTCATCTATTGGCATACTTCCGAACCGCAAGAATGCAGAGCGTTTCTCATCCAACACAGCAGTCATCTCAAAAGCTTCCGCTTCGAACCAGTCGTTCGATCGAGCTTCCGTCGAACAAACGGCGGAAAGTGCGATTCATAATAATTAGGTTTTCAACGATTCCCATATTTCGGAAGTCGATTTCAGTGCGATTATCTTTTGGAAATAGCCTGTGAAGGCTTTTGCGAATCGCGCAGTTGGATTAGGTTCGCATATGCGAGTGACGTCTATCCTAGGCTTAGCAGAAAATCTGATCTCGTGTGCGAAAGCTTTAGTTTTGCACAAAGCAGCGAATGTTAACAGTGTTAGTCTGCGGTTTGATATGATCTAGTGAAATGCACTATTTCTATATTAGTGCGCTTGAATAAAATAACATCAACCTGATGCAATTTTTAATTGGTTTTACCTACGCCGAACTTTACAAGACAATTTTGCCAAGACTCGTAATTAGCACCAACTTTAGCATTGTAATCACCCACACCACTACGAAGTTTTTCGCTGACATGTATTTGGGGACTGTTGTGAGGTTAAGATAAAAAGCGTCTTCTTTAGCAGGCATCGCAGAGAGCATCAGCGCATAAACGTTGACCAACGTGATGGTACCAGAAATGCACCTCAGATTTAAAGTCCAAACCCGTTCGCTCCCGCTGCTACTCGGTTCTACTGCTATTTATATGTCGTTTATCACTGGAAATCCGACTCCATGCAGTCAAAGCTAATCGAAACCTCTTCCTTTCTAAACGAATACGTAATTGTTTTTGTTAGCTCACTAGTGTCTGACAATCGCCTCCTTTGCAATACCACGAAGTATATGATGAAGATAATACTACAGGTAATTCCATCCCACCCAAAACAATTCACAATTTTACTCTATCATCTAAAGCTACTCAATATTACCGTATTTGCCCTAAAATACTGTATCATTCGATAATTTACTGGATTTATCTATTAAAAGCTAACGCATTTTACAAAGCCAACCGTGCGATCCTAAAAGCTGAATTTCTGGCTGCTCTTGAAATTAGGCAAAATGTAATGCCGTTTTATCCTGCAAGTGTTAATCAATAAGCGCAAGTTTCTGATCTTTCAGGAGTTAAGAAGAGTTATCTCCTCTTGCTTTGGTCCGTTATATTTACCAGTGTGTTGGTAGCAAAGACTTAGGATATAGTCCCGAGAAACTAATAAATTGTACAACCTCGCAGGAGTTAAGTGTGAAATTTAGTAAATCGTTCTGTCGTATTGCGATCCTTGCAACGTATATGAATATTAATTTAATGACCTAATGTATTTTAGTGTAATAATAATTTATACATTTTGTCGAGTTAAAAATAGATGTAACGGTGATATGTTACCATGAGCATTGAAATAAATATAAAAACATATGCTCTGTTAGACGCAAAAGCTTGAAATGTTAATAGAGAGGCAACGTCAAGCGTGTAAATGTTATATTCACGTTCAAGTGAAGTTAATTATTTGGCCTGTATGGACTTCCAATTTTGTGCTCCCAACAAATTGTACACATTCATTTTTAATGCTTTCAAATGTTTTACCAGAAATTGTCTTCATCTTTTTACACCCTTCTTATTTTTGTTTTATTCGTGGGGATAAGTACCATCGGGAGTTTCTAAATCTGTATCTGGATTTGAACCTCGTGCAGCACGTTCTCGTTCCTACTCACTATGGAAATGTCCACTCTTGATCTGGTCTTGTCACAGAGAGAGTAAGATATAATTGACTTATCCGTGGAACACATCATCGATACAAGCGACCATGGTGCTATTCGGTTCAAATGGACCCTGGGTAAAACGGCCCAGCCGTCGCGGCTTCCACGGAGAAACTTCTGGAACATGAACTTAAAATTGTTGGTTGAACAAGCAGTCTCAATTGACTAGACGTTACCCGTTGATTCCACTAGTGATGAATGTTTGAAATGGTTTCTGAATAATAACCGTCGCTTAGAGGATGTTGTTCCATTAACCAGAGATCGTCCCGGCTTCCTTGGCCCTTCTTAGTTTGATAGAGAACTTATTACCTGCCTGCGGCAAAGAAAGCGTCTTTGGATTAAATTCAGAACGAGTCGATCGGACGCCCATTACGGATAGTATCGGGATGTACGAAATCTTTGCTCAAAATTGAAAAAGGAACCAAAAACATCTACTTTAGTTTATTCAAAATGCACGATTTGCCATTTTTCAGAATCTCCTCAGCGCATCTAGAATATAAAATGTAGAATAAAATGTAAAATATAATTTTCTGACTGGAACAGTGAGTCGGTATATTTTGAATCTGAAGTAAGCACCACCATTATTTTCTCTCCATTGACTGGAACCATATTTTGGAAGCCATAATAATTCGATCCAACGTTATATTTTATCCAACAATGAGGAGCAGATTTTAACCACTTAGTTTATGATGAAAATAATATTACAGGTAATTCCATCTCACTCAAAACAATTCACAAGTTAATGCTATCATTTAGAGCTTCTCGATATTACAGTATTTGCCTTGAAATAATTTTAATTTCGATGAATTATTGAATTTAGCTATTAAAATATAAAATGCGATATGAAACGCACAACCAGCGATCTTCCATGCTGAATTTCTGGCTACTTCTGTAATTTAACAACATGCAATGCTTTTTTATTCTACAAGTGTTGTTGAAGAAATGCAAGTTGTTGATCTTTCGGGAGTTAAGAAGAGTTATCTCTTCCTGTGTCAGAGCTTAGTTATATTTTACAATGTAGCAACAGAAAAGTTTTTGGATTAATGGCCAAGTTACTAATAGTGGTACAAGATTCTTGAATCTTAAACTTACCAGGGGTGTTGTATTGAGGTCCTTGAGACGTATATGAATAATCGTTCATTAATTTAGTTCAGTTTATTTTGATAATAATTTATACATAATACCGAGTTTGGAATAAGTGTAAAGGTGACATTTTACCAAGCGATTTTGAAACAAATATAGAAACCATGCTGCTATTCAACATAAGAGCATAGCAAGCCAATAGATGGGCACGCCAAGCCTTATCTAGTGATATTCAATTCGTTAAAGTTTGGCAAAGAAATGAAATAAATTCGATTGATAACTCATATTGGGGTGACAAGAAAAAGTGAGATCATTCAGATCAGTGTTGGGTTTATTCGATTTGCTCCCATAGAGCAGGCGCGTTTACTTCATTCACATTATGCATTATAAACGCATGTGGTCGATCAACTTTCTCTTATGTTCAAGGAGGGCAAATGCAATTAGCATAGCAATGTATGACTTCGGTGATGAATCGAAAAGCAATGTTATAAGAAGAATCCAGAGTTTTGCCACATTGCTCGATACCTAAAATAGGTAAATATATAATTCGGAGTCGGCAAATGATCCCATGAAGTTATATGATTTGAGGAGCATATTGAACGTTCTTTCGAAAACGTTGTTTTCTGATAGCCCGACACAATATTAAAAACGTTTGAAAATCGCGGGATATGATGTGTTTTTGAACTTTTGCACATTTTGAATCACATACATTTATCAATGATATTGTGCTAACACAGAAACATCTAAAATGTAAACTCAACGAAGGATTATGTATTTTAATTATTTGTCATTTTCTCATGTTCATGACATCAGAATCCTGGGGTGCTCTCCCTTTATGATGAGTGATGCAAGTTTTTTTTACCAAACGCGTGCTAATGTGAATTTCATTTTTACTTTATCCACGAGTTTATGGAATATTGTGACAAACAATTTGGTACAAGCCAAAATGTGTTCAATTTTTCCACGATCTTAATGCACGACAATACTGATGGTAATGATCCTAACTAAATCATGCTATAACGCTAAACCTTTTTGTGTGATTGATAAGGCCTTGTTAACCTATTTATTTAGAAACCTATTCAAACAGAACACTTGAGAATCGTCCTACAAATCATTTGTGCATAACTGGTACACAAACTAACCATTTATTAACATATTTCCACTGCCAAAAACGTGTAGTGGTGTGCAATGGATTGCTGTGATATTCTGAAATATTTGCCTTGTGCTATATTAACTAATCTTCATTTTACAATTATTGTAAAATTATTTATGTACTACGTTGATCATTTTTCTTAGTAGGAACACAAAAACTCCGATTATTCGTTGGTGTATGCGTGTGACATTTGTAGAAATCGTAAATCAATGTAGTGACACCGATGCGAGTTTGATCGCAAATGTTCCTTAAGTTTAGCGCATAGGGAACGGTGAATTCGCTGCGCCGTTTCGGGAAATTTCAAAATGAACATAAACAACTGAATTTTTGAAAGTCGTGCATCCGGAAATTTCGTGAACATTTATCAAAACGCTTGATGTCGCTAGTGGAAGAAACCTAATGATGTTTGGTATAATAAACAAAACTGATAATTCTAATAAAATTTAACATTTATCTCATATTTCATATCAGTATTCATGAAATATCTAAGGTCAAATTTATGTAATTAGATGACAATTCAACTGATGACGGCAAACAGCCGGAAAAAAGTAGTGGTGTGTGAGGAATGGGGATGTGAGCAACACAATACATTGGTCTTTTACATGCACCTCGAGCGCTTGACCAGCCATCACATTGTGATTGTGTATTTGGACGTCGTGTTTCTTTGTAAGAACCCTATGTAACAGTGGCATACAAGTTTACCTTTGTTTACCGCTTTTCCACTGTTTCAAGTCTCACTGAACCTGATCTTACTATTTCGACTTAATGACGGCAAACAGCCAAAAAACGGCACTGGTGTTTTAGAGATAGGGATGTGAGCAACACAATACATTTGTCTTTTACATGCGCCTAGAGCGTTTTTTCCAGCAATCACATTGTGATTGTGTATTTGAACAACGTGGTTCTTTGTGAGAACCATATATAACAGTAACATACAAGTTTAACTTTGTTTACCGCATTTCCACTGTTTCAAGTCTCACTGAACCTGATCTTACTGTCTCCACCTGATGACGGCAAACAGCCTGAAACCGGTAATGGTGTGTAAGTGATGGAGATGTGAGCACCAGAATACATTGATCTTTTATATGCGCCTCGAGCGCTTGGCAAGGAATCACTTAGTGATTGTGTATTTGAACATCGTGGTTCTGTTTAAGAACCCTATATAACAGTGGCATACAAATTTAATTTAGTTTACCGCTTTTTTTCACAGTTTTAGGGCTTACTGAACCTGATCTTACTGTCTCCACCTGATGACGGCAAACAGTCAGAATCCGGTAGTGGTGTGTATATGATGGGAATGTGAGCAACACAATACATTGGTCTTTTACATGCGCTTCGAGCGCTTGGCCAGCAATCACACTGTGATTGTGTATTTGAACATCGTGGCTCTTTGTTAAAACCCTATATAACACTGGCATACAAGTTTAACTTTGTTTGCTGCTTTTCCACTGTTTTAAGTCTCACTGAACCTGATCTTACTGTCTCCACCTGATGACGGCAAACAGCCAGAAACCTGTCGTGGCGTGTAAGGGATGGGAATGTGAGCACCACAATACATTAGTTGAAAGTTCGTTTAAACGGATAAACGGAAACGGTTAATTCTTTTCGGAAAATTTTGAAATAAACCTAAACAACTTAATTTTTTTAAAGTCGGGCATCCGGAAATGTCGTCAAAATTCATCAAAATGCTTTATCTCGCTATTAGAAGAAACCTAATGATGTTTTGTATAGGAAATAACTGATAACACTAATGAATTTTAACATTTATCTCATATTTGATATCAGTATTCATGGAATATCTGAGGCCAAATTAAAGTCATTAGATGAGAATTCGTTTAAACGGATAAACTTGTTTTCTAACCCAATCATATTTCGTCAAAACTAGAGATGAATGATCAAATTTATGTAACAATCGCCTGAAACCTATTTATCAATGCATTTGTTAAAATAACGTGTATTGCATTAGATTTGAATAACTAGTTCTAATGATATGAAACAAATGGTAAATCTGACAATCATCACCATGATTTTTCATGTTCAGGCTCCGTTCTGTCCTATGGTTTATTATATAATTATTCGCAAAACTATTTTTTTTCTAAAATTTAATGATTTTCATTCATTTCCGTTCTAGCCTACTTTGCCCTTTCAATTAATGAACTTGGCCCGACTGGAAAGTTGCAACTCAAATCGAATCTACATTTGAATTTTCAAGAGGCCACTTCTGAGTGTGTGATACATGTAAGTGGTTTCGCATTCTCGTTATAGCTTACCGATATACGAAATTAAATGTTCATCTCGAAATGAAATTATTATTCACGTTTTCAATAATATTGTTATTTATCACTATCCCATATATGTTAACATTGAGCTAGAATTTGGGTTCCCAAGTCATTTTGTTTTCTGAAACGTGTAATAACACATACCACAAATACTAGGCTCCAATTGCGAAGAATTGTTCGTGACATTCTACTAACTATATTTGTTCTTGAATCCGAAATGGCTGAGTCAAGGGTAGATAATTTGTTTTAAATAGCTTGCAAAATGTATTGTGTTTATTGGTTTCCGCAATGACGCCAACATGTTAAATTCAAACGTTTTTGTTGTAACCATGGCTCTGTAAATGCGTTTAAAAATGTATTCACACTAATATGCTCACCGCTAAACGTGATCACAATAAATTAAGATTGATCTTCCAGACCTGGGACATGACTAAGCTGATATTTTACCTTCTGAAACGTTTATTTAAAATACTGTTTCTGTTTTTCATTATAACTTTCTTTCCTTCAAGGCACCAACAAACAAACAATATTGTGACTTGTTGGATTATGAGGTAGAAGAAGAGGATGGAAATATATTTTGCTATCATCGATGTCCATCTGGAAGCTTGCATTTGCATCAGCTTGAAAAATGCGTTGTCAACTTACGTAAGGCTAGCACGCGCTGCGCTGTTGCCATCCGACACGGAGTAGAAGGCAGTGAGCAATAAATAAATATATTTACAACTTCAATTTCAACATCGCTCAAACGAAGTTTTAATGTTTTTTCGAAACTATATTAAAGTATGTAAATCAGTATATCCTCAGAGAGTAGCATATAATGCCTATTTCGTTGAAATTTGCAAGTTGTTTTTTATATTGATGGTGACTTCAGCCGTAAATACCTTTTTGGCATGTAAATTTAAATATATTATAAATGATGAATTTGTCATCAATAATTTTAGACGCGTGGTGACACTATTTAGATAAAGTCGCATTTTAAATGACAAATCGGGACGGTTTCAAAGATTTGTCTGTATTGAACAGCTTGGTCGTACGAACGTCTACAAGCAGTGACAAACAAACACATATCCTGTTTACCTTCTGTGTTTCAACGCAAACTGTTTTCAATCATCGGGTCCACCGAATAATGAGCACATACATGAATTAATCCGAAGTGTATCCAATATAAAAATCATGCAAATTAGGAACTTCAAGCCGTTTATGTAGATGACGATTAAAATTTGTGGCCTCAATTTCATTTCGGCAAAAACAGTGTTGAGTTAGTCAGCTTAAACAAAATTTCTACTTGAACCAATCTAAAACTTTGTGACTGCTGTTGAATTCAGTAAAATAAATTGATAAAAGCAAGTTACATATCCATGTTTGTGAGTCACATCACGCTTGTAAAATTAAGTTCAATTTAAGTTGTAACCGATTTTTAACTGTTTTTCAGTTGCAGATGAACAATAATTCTTAACGTAAATTCAGTAATCTAATCCATCGTCTAAATTTAAGTTGGTGTGAAACAATGTACGCCTGAGTAGACTAGGCAAACGAGAGGTAAATGTTACTGTATGGTGGGTATGCAAACAGAAACGGAAGTCAAATTAAATCCAATCCAATTCAATTCAATTCAATTTTAATGGTCTAAAAAGCATATAGCTTGACAATAACCACATAATAATATGAGAGTTACGAATAACATGGGTAGAAAAACGGAATTTGTTTGCTTACTGAGCAGTTCAGGAATCAAGTAAAAATCCATTGGACAGGAACCGGTTTCAAAGTTCAAAGCTTTTATGGTGTAAAATATATGGGTTCAAAGTTTGGATTGGTCAAAATGAAATTGTCCAAATTCGATTCGAATATATCCAAGGTGGGTGAATGTGCACATTACAAGGGAGGGAGTTTTCAAGTAAAGCATACACGTACGGAATAAAAGTATCTTCGGCAGTTTAGTCTCGAGTCGGGAATATGTACTGTACAACAATCAATGAATGTGGCAGTCGTATATATCAGGAAAATTATCGATCTCTGACAGTTTTCTCAGTTGTTTATAAAGTATTTAAACGCTTGGTGTGCGGAAGCTTTATCACCGATATCGAGAAGCATTGACTTATTTTTCAAGCATATCATGAATTAAAAACACCGCTTAATTAACATGCTCACGACTGCAAGTGTTTGGACGCAATCATCAGACGATAGGAGTTGTGTGCATGCCTGTTGTTTAGATATATCTAATGCCTTCGATTATGTTGACCACTCTTTACTGCTTCGGAAGCTGTAGGATGTAGGCTTTACTGGAAATCAGCTTGTCAGGTTCACAATTTATTTGTCTGATCGTGAAACGGTAATCAGAATAGATGACAGAATGTCTCGTGAGCGGAGTCCTACAAAGTTCAACCCTCAGCCTAATCCTATTCCTAATATTTATAAATTATCATCCACAATGTGTAAGATATGAACTTGTTCTTTTTGGATGATGCTCGACTCTTGAGGATTGCCTATTCAATAATCAGACATAAATAAGCTGCACCACAATACATTGGTCTTTTACATGCGCCTCGAGCACTTGGCCAGGAATCATTTTGTGATTCTGCATGTGAACATCGTGGTTCTTGGTAAGAACCCTATATAAAAGCGGCATACAAGTTTAACTTTGTTTACCGCTTTTCCACTGTTTAAAAATTCACTGAAAATGATGTTAGTGTATCAGCCTGATGACAGCAAACAGACAGTAACCGGTAGTGGTGTGTAAGGGATGGGGATGTGAGCACCACAATACATAAGCTGCACTTCTATGTCCGATAATGAAAAATGATACATGTTTGAATCCCATCATCGTTCTTATACGCACTTGGTAGTCACACGCTTGAGTTGTGTATATCGGAGAAACATTTTGACATCTGTTTATTAAGAAATTTTGATAAGCAGTCTGCTGTGCGAGTCTGTCTATAGGCGTAAAGGGAGCATACGCGGCCTAAGTAGATTAAATTACGACGTATCCATTGGGAAAGGCGTTTAACACAGATAAGTCGTGGACCGTTCAATACAAGCGTTGGGAACATAATGGGAAATTGACCTCTGGCTGCCTGAGATGGTTTACCATAAGACAAATTAAATGGTTACCGGATCGTATAATCTATCCATTGAGCAGCGACTGGCTATACTCAGGATAAGCACTCGCGAACGCAGGCACATCTGAAGTGACCTAATTCTGACATACCGAAGGAGGCCAACAATAGTGTTTTGGACTTCGTTTACTGAAAACCAATAGTGCACTTGAAAAAAACAATTTAACCTCACTTTACGGCAAATGTGGAATCATGTTCACCGCTCTTCTGACCCACATGGATCGAAACATGAAAATACGATTTATGTGAAATTTATGCGTATATCCTATTCGCTATCTGCATTTTTACTATAAATTTTGATTCTTCATTGTGTTATCAAATGATTGGAATATGTTTGAGGCCGAAATAAATGTGCATGAATTCGCTTAAAGCCACACTGGGTAGCGCTTTGCTTCTGTCGCAGACGGTTTGTCAGAGAAGTTGTGATTTCCCTGAGAGATAATATGCAAAAGTGGCGTTTCACCCACCGGTTCGGCTTCACATTTTCGCTGTGAAGCGTAGATGGTGATACGTCATGTGAGCATGTCCAGTTTCAGTGGTGATTCGCGTGGAAAATATTTGTGACCAATTGGGAAATTATATTCATGTACCAAAGCCGAATTCAATTGACACTGTGGCTCACATTTTCAAAAGTGCATAACTTATTTTGCTCAGTTAATGTTTTTTTATAATTATTAAATATTAGCTCAGTTACACTGGCGTCAGAGTAGAGTTGCAGATTAAAAAGATCTGATCTCCGTTCACCTTACTAGCTACAAGTTGATCTGTCTTATCTTTCCCAACCCTCTAGTATGTAGACACTTCATACCACATTTCTAAATGACGTATCAAGTATTTAAAAGTTCTTGATCGAGGGTAAATAAATTTTCAAGCTATTGTAACAACCCCGCCTTCTAGCTTACTTTGATTCTATTCGTTTCTATAAAAAATTGAAATTTGTAAGAAAAACGAACGGTTTCTGAGCTAACGCATGATACATATAATTTGGAGAGTGCTGAAGATTTTGTTCATTATGTGAAACTACTCATTAGTAGCAGTTCCTTCTAAATATTCACAAAATCGAGCACGGCGGTCCTCAATGAGTGTAAAGCAAACGATCTCTTGTATTTTCTAGCACAACAGAGGTAACACAGTCACATAACGTTATCATGCCACTCTCGGTATTATACCACTTTTGCTTGGCGCGGACTAAATTCCAAGCAAACTAAATTTACTATGCCTCCACGAAATCTCGCTAGTATGCCACTGTTAAAAGGCACGAGTTGTGAAATTCTACACACTGCTCGATTATTACATTCACGTTCCAAAAGTTAAGCGACGAAATACAGCACAACTGCGCACAAAGTCAAACTCTTTCAAGGTCAAACACGCGATGCTTCCGCCCGACACCAATAAAACAAGCAAATCACAACATGCCCAGCATAAACGATCTACAGGCGTAAAAGCGCAGGCTCACGCATAACAATGACAACATTTAAAAAAAATATTTGTCCGTTATTTCAGTGCAAGGTGAGAAGAACGTTGTCGATTGGAAGGAATCCGACCATTTGGAGGATCTGGAATACGCTGATGATGTCTGCTTGAGATCACGTGACCCCCAACGTCTTCCGAGAAAGACCGATAGACTAGCACACTCTGCTTCAGGACTACGCGTGAATATAAAAAACAGAAGTCCTCCGTGTGTTAACTAATGAACACTCATCAATCACCATCAATTGTAGAGCAGTTGAAGACTTCACGCAATTCGTCTACCTCGGCAGCCTTGTTTCAATAAGTGGTGGCACGGACGAAGACATAGTCGCCAGAATCGGCATAGCAAGATACGCGTTCATAGCTTTGAAACCCATTTGTGAGTCGAAGGTTCTATCGAAACGCACGAAACTCTGTATATTCAGAAGCAACGTCGATTCCGTGCTACTCTATGGATCGGAAACCTGGCGAGTGTGGACTCAACTTGAACGGCATCAAACTGGCTGCTATGGACAGATCAAACTGGAGACAAGTTGCCGAGGCCCTCTGTTCCTCCGGGAACTCAAGGGATTAGGTCAAGTAAGTCAATGTCTGCTCAAAAGGATCTGACGATGGAGAATATGCTGTGCAGTGAAGAGCTGGTGGAAAGCGAACAGGATGAGACCGAGGAGGAAATTGTTCCGATTGAAGAAACTCAGCGCGCGTGAATAACCATTAGGAAGTTCTTACAAACGAGTATCGGGAAGCCCGGTGTAATGCATGTGTGCGTGGCTGCCTTTATATCAATGCATAATATTCGAAAAACAAAATTTGCAGAACTTGTCACAAGGTTTGAGACAAATCGACCTCAGCTAATTTCCATTACCATAACGTGACTCAACACGGAAATATATGACTATTAAGTAAAGAGTGCTGGTGTGTCGCTGCTTTGCCGAACCCGTCTATCACGGAGAGGAGGTGCGTCACTCTATTATGATCGCAAACTCACATCCAGAGAATTCATATATTCTGACTTCGTTCTTTGGGATACACTATGTTGCTTAATGACAACAACCACGTGCAACGATTGCGTATTCTGTGTAATTTATCGTCAAACAAGACTCGGGATTAGATAGAATATGATTCTACTCGAAAAGCTACGCTTGATTGACTCGAGAAACAATACCGGAATCTTGGTGACGGCAGATTTTGATCTGCCTAACCTGCTGAAGATCAACAAACCATCAGACCTCCATTGATACCAACTTCCAGCAGATTATTGAAGATATTCCCGTTTTTAATCATGCAGAATGAAATACAAGATACATTGGGACAGATATACTTTCTGTGCTGATTCCAATCTATATAATTGAATAGCAATCCGTCGAAAACTTTACTTATGATAGCCCGCTTGGATCGGGCGATCATTTGGTCTTAAATTTTGACTGTGTCGATCAGAGCGAAAAAATAATGCAAGAAAAATTACCATTAATATATGCCTATCTAAAATGTCAAACGTCCAAGTTTTATCAACGACTGGCAATTCGAAGGCATTGGAGGAATAGTTTTCCGGCATTTTCACGAAGCTCAACAAAGAAGTCAGGTCTAACTCTCAAATTAATATTTCAACGATTTCAGATTTCAAATACACAGTCGATTCGATTGCGGAATCTAAACTAAATAAACTATCATAATTTAGTACCTAATCAACATGGGTGTAATTTCGGTGTGAACCTGATCTTACTGTCTCCACCTAATAACGGCAAACAGTCGGAGACCGGTAGTGGTGTGTAAGGGATGTGGATGTGAGCTCCACAGTACATTAGAATTCATGTCATTAAACTGATTTCTGAATACAAACATTCATTACATAGGTGGCATATTTTCGGTCTTTTTTACACTGTAACTTTAACCATAGAAGAGTTGCTGGGGATTCCACAACACTTGAATACCCGAAAATACCTGGTTCTGAGGAAATTAGCACAAATACACTCAAGCATTGTGCCGAATTTCTATGCGGACCTCTTTCTGAGTTATTATGAGAATCGATGTCTCAATGTGTCATACCGACATTTAGAGCCCGCAAAATTCAGGCCTGCAATTTTATTGGCCGCCGTCTTCAAGTTGCCCCAAACGATCACTACAAACAAATAAAGCACATACGTTAAAAAATAGGCTATTTTTGGAAGCGCTACATGGCTTTAGATAGGGATATATCTGCTTCACTAACCTCGTCCTTATCCTTGAACACTGGACTTGAGCTGTTGATGTTTGGAATAGCATCCATGTATGCTACTTAAATATATCGAAAGCTTTTGACCGTGTTAACCACAGAAAAATATAACGTTATGGTATCGCTCACAGACTGTTAGCATGATTAGAAAATTACCTGAGAGATCGGATTGTTCAAATCTATGTGGACCGTGCTTTGTAGAAGCGGGTAGCCGTAACAAATAGAATGGTTTGGGATCCCACCTCGGACCAATCCTTTTCGCACTTTATGATTGTTCACAGACATGATAAAAGTGTAGTGGAGGATCAATAAGTCGAATGATTGTGAATTGCTCGAGAAGCATCTTCACAACCTCTATACTCGGTCACTTAAAAATCGCCTATTCTCCAATTTTTGAGATGTGCCACATTTTGAACTCTGGAAAATATATAGATATTCAATATTCTCTTGGTGCGCTCAGTCTTTCTTGGAGCACGGAGCAAAATGATTTGGGGGTGTGGTTAAGTAACACTCTACGGATGTCGAGACATCGAAAACCTGTCTATCGGAAAAGATCACAAAATGTTTCTTCGCTCAAGATGTTCCCAAAACAGACGATTCTCTCTATAATAAATACGTGCTTTGGAATATGCAGTTCAAGCAGGGTCACCATGGCTTAAACAAGATATCGCGATTTTGCGAAGAAAATACCATCGAACTACAGAACTTGCCGTTGAAGTAAAGTCAACCACCGCACAATGAGCTAATCACCCTCATAAACTGATTCGGTTATCTACATCGTCGTCTTCAAGGGGATTGGATTTTCGTTTACAATAGTTTTACTACCTCAAATCACCATTCACAATGCCTATTTAATCTACTGGGCTCATACGAAATACGAGATCTCACAAATTGGATCTGACTCTTTCTCACTCACAGGTCAACTGCAGACAAAATTTTTGCCATGCGAATTTGTATACTTGGAATAATCTCCCCAAGCATGTTGTGAACTGCTCGATTCAAAACATGTTCAAGAGGAAGTTTGATGCCTTTTTGACCCCGTGAAATAAAGACACTGTACATCCTTCTTTTGGAATATGTTTGGGACCGATCGTGTATTATTAACGCAAAGAAATTTGAGTGCAATCGTGTAGAGCAGTTTTTAGGTTTAGAAAATATTAATTTGCCATTCGACAAAGTTAAGTGGTGAGCAGCGAAGTACATTAGTGATGAGTGCTAAGCACTAGCTTTCCAACACAATGCAGAACTATACCTGGCGTCACATCACCGGAGCAAGAAGCACCGAAGAGTTCGATGACGGCAATTGCTAACTCGTCATTTCGGGTTTGGGAATGATTGCATTCTACTGGTTCGAGAGACAACACTTTGGGAGAAATTATGAGATGGAAAACGTCAGCCGCAATCGAACGATACGCAATTCGTCAATGTCGGTCAAACGATTCATGCGTGAAGTGTACCGGTTGGCAAGCTATCTACTGCCAAATTAAAACGAAGTGACAACCGGGAGAGACATGTTGAGGATCACTGTTGTGATTGCTTGTTTGGCTATATAAGATAAATGTGTGTGTGCTTTCAACCAATCGGCTCCTCTTGTCGTGTGTGATTCGTAAGTGAACGCGTTTGGCGTTGGAGAGGTTGATCTCAGGGATGAATAGAGATGTAATAAATGTGCGTGCGTGCAACTTTGTGGGGCGGGCGTGGTTCATGTTAGACGGTTAATGTTAGACGGATTCTCTATACCCGATCCGCAATGTGAAAACCGTGCTGTGCTGACGTCAAACTATTTCATTATTCTGAATGCTGTCTTATGCACGCGTTCACAAAATTTACCGTCAACTAAGATCTGTTAGTCACAGGAATTCTGAATATTTATCAATACCGCGATAGTTTAAGGAGATTTATTGAAGTCTAATAATTGCGGTCTCAGGCCGTATAATTTAATAAATACGATTTTAGCTCTTTTGCGTTTACTAATGTTGATGTTGCAACATATCTTTAGAAACAATGACGGTGGTAAAAAGTTTACAGAAAATTATTAACAGCCATCGCAACTAATCACATTACCAAATACTTTTCTAGTGATGGAAAATGCAATGGAATCTTGATCGCGCATGCTTCACCGTGTTCTCATCGGAACAGTAACGTGATGTCACTGGGCGGCTAATCTCAATCCTAGTAAACGCAGTAATGCACAACGCTCTATGCCTAACGGTTTAGACAGACGGAAGGATAAAAGCAAGGGGACACTTGCACGATACTGCATACAGTTAAATACAAACACGTCGCAAGTTTCATGAGCCACATTTTCAAAACACTTCAGGACAATAGGTAGATGAAGAGTGTGTAAAAGATTTGTGTCACTTGTCTCGAAATACTGAATAAGATTCTGTCTAACACCAAATGTGTGAATCCCAAATAGAAGCTTCATGATTGCTGCTAGCAAATATTTTGACTTATCCACCTGTTACTAGTATGAGGTCACATTTTTGAGTAGCTAATTCCTACAAAAATCTGCTCTTACACTTCAACTAACATGTATAGAGTATGCATTATTGGAATCGTCTGTAAGTCAGCTCTCGGAATTTACCACTCTCATAACGGTAGTAGGTTGTTCTTGCAAATTCTAATGATTCGAGTTTTTCCGTTGTTCAAGCTCTTTAAGACTTACGCAGAAGCAGAATTATTGAAACAACGTGCGAAAAACCGCCAGAGTGTATTGCATCAGCATCAAGTTGATGTTGCTTTCATCGTTGAATACGTTATTTTTTGCCACACTAATCATCATCGATCGATCGGCTGAACCGCTGCTTGTGCGGACACATGAACAGCATTGAAATCAACCTTGAACGGGAGACCCAGCAAAGGTATCAATTTAACTCGCCGCTCTGTTTACGGTTGCCAAAGTGCTGTATGTCTTGGTCGATGACTGAATCGCGGTTCGCTACTTCGATTAAATGGCATGCAAACGCGAAAATTCGCTGATCATTGATTTTATTCATCATTATCCTAAACAACCGAATTCGATACTGTTTTTTCTAATATAATCATTTATCATCTCGTATTTTATAGAGAAACGCCGACCAGTTATTCGAGCGATGCAAATAGTCTGCAAATCGGACTGTATGATAAGCTAAATTACACGTCAGAAATAGCTTTCGAACAAACTGCGACATATTTGCATATCAAATTATTATTGTTGAAATTGAAGAACACTACTGGATTATAGTTAAGGTTGAATAAAAACGAAATTGTGAATAAAAATAACGAAGCTAATACATGAATATAAGTAGAAATGGAATGCATGTGATTATTTTAATGTAGATAACTAATTTTTCTCAATTCCAAGTTTTCATTCTCTTCTACACTGGAACGAAATAAAATCACACAAAAATCGCGTACAGTATTTTTTTACAATAAGCCAAGAAAAGTGAGTAAAAATTTGCTGGTCAAACGAGGTCACGAAACGTTTACGGTCCTCGTTTACCATTCCACCACTGTTTCAATCGCATGCAGATCCCGATCCTACTGTGCCTACCTGATGAGTGCAAACAGCACGAAATCAGTCGTGGGGTGTGAATGACGAAAAGCATGCAGATGAATATTTCGTTTCATGGTTATGCGTTTTAGCCCGTTTAACATGTGTTTGGACACATGCTTTGAACGGGTTGGTCGTACCAGCCTCATCCAACAGTGGCATACAAGCGCTCCTTGTTTACCATTCCTACACCGTTTCAAGCGCATGCGGATCCTGATCTTACTGTCCCTACCTGATGAGTTCAAACAGCACGAAACCGGTCGTGGGGTGTGAATGACGGAAAAGCATGCAAATGAATATTTTGTTTCATGGTTATGGGTTTAACCCCATTTAACATGTGTTTGGACACATGCTTTGAACAGGTTGGTCGTACCAGCCTTATCCAACAGTGGCATACAAGCGCTCCTTGTTTACCATTCTTCCACTGTTTCAAGCGCATGCGGATCCTGATCTTACTGTCCCTACCTGATGAGTGCAAACAGCACGAAACCGGTCGTGGGGTGTGAATGACGGAAAAGCATGCAAATGAATATTTTGTTTCATGGTTATGGGTTTAACCCCATTTAACATGTGTTTCGACACATGCTTTGAACAGGTTCGTCGTACGAGCCTTATCCAACAGTGGCATACAAGCGCTCCTTGTTTACCATTCCTCCACTGTTTCAAGCGCATGCGGATCCTGATCTTACTGTCCCTACCTGATGAGTGCAAACAGCACGAAACCGGTCGTGGGGTGTGAATGACGGAAAAGCATGCAAATGAATATTTTGTTTCATGGTTATGGGTTTAACCCCATTTAACATGTGTTTGGACACATGCTTTGAACAGGTTGGTCGTACCAGCCTTATCCAACAGTGGCATACAAGCGCTCCTTGTTTACCATTCTTCCACTGTTTCAAGCGCATGCGGATCCTGATCTTACTGTCCCTACCTGATGAGTGCAAACAGCACGAAACCGGTCGTGGGGTGTGAATGACGGAAAAGCATGCAAATGAATATTTTGTTTCATGGTTATGGGTTTAACCCCATTTAACATGTGTTTGGACACATGCTTTGAACAGGTTGGTCGTACCAGCCTTATCCAACAGTGGCATACAAGCGCTCCTTGTTTACCATTCTTCCACTGTTTCAAGCGCATGCGGATCCTGATCTTACTGTCCCTACCTGATGAGTGCAAACAGCACGAAACCGGTCGTGGGGTGTGAATGACGGAAAAGCATGCAAATGAATATTTTGTTTCATGGTTATGGGTTTAACCCCATTTAACATGTGTTTGGACACATGCTTTGAACAGGTTGGTCGTACCAGCCTTATCAACAGTGGCATACAAGCGCTCCTTGTTACCATTCTTCCACTGTGTCAAGCGCATGCGGATCCTGATCACTGTCCCTACCTGATGAGTGCAAACAGCACAAAACCGGTCGTGGGGTGTGAATGACGGAAAAGCATGCAAATGAATATTTGTTTCATGGTTATGGGTTTAACCCCATTTAACATGTGTTTGGACCTTTGAACAGGTTGGTCGTACCAGCCTTATCCAACAGTGGCATACAAGCGCTCCTTGTTTACCATTCTTCCACTGTTTCAAGCGCATGCGGATCCTGATCTTACTGTCCCTACCTGATGAGTGCAAACAGCACGGAACCGGTCGTGGGGTGTGAATGACGGAAAAGCATGCAAATGAATATTTTGTTTCATGGTTATGGGTTTAACCTCATTTAACATGTGTTTTGACACATGCTTTGAACAGGTTGGTCGTACCAGCCTTATCCAACAGTGGCATACACGCGCTCCTTGTATTTGAATACATTTATATCGTTGGATAAAATGGGATATGGAAAGCGGTGCAAATTAATGGGACAAACTGCAGGACAAATCTGGTTTGAGAAAAAGACTACAACAAACTTATAATTCAGTATCAAATTGTGTTAAAGCGAAAAAAGTACTAAGATTTTTTCATCCTCGGGTGATTAACCAAATTCACACGTGCATTTTTATCATACGACTGGATAATGACCCTGCGAACAATATAAAACGTTTCATTCAAATACTTAGAGAACCACACTACACTCAACTAAAAATCATGTTGCGTTCCTTTTGAATGATTTGTCAGTATGGTGCTGCAATATAATCTGTTCCAGGCATTGTCGTTTTCATACGAACCATGAAGTTCATTATGCTCGGGCAAACAAAAGGAACAATATGCTATTGGGTGAGCAACCATAATGAAAATGTCAATAATTAATTTTGTGTGCTCATATTTGCTAGTTAGTTTCTCCATATGCACGCAGATACAAAAGAAATGAAGGTGAATCAATCATCTTCAGTAAACTTCTCGAATTTTTAAAAACATTTTGATGTGTAACTAAATGTGTTCAAGAACACAATAGTCACAGGGGTAAAATATGGTTTAGATGAAGTAATGCCGTAATCCTTAGAGCATAATTCCAGAGATACATCGTGATCAATTGCAATTTGTCATGCATTTATAATGGCAAGCCAATTTGTGTAATTTGTAAAATCTGTTAGCAGTGTGGTTGAAACAGATGTGGTTTAATAACTGTCAATCAGTCGTGTTCTCTGTGCAGTGTTTCAACTTTGGCCGGACGAAGCTTATGTTTGGAAGTGAAACGATACGCGAACCAGCTCTAAATGATTGGATACAAATTTCTTGCCATTGTGGATACACTATTATTTCAAAGCATATTTTAATCCATAACATTGTATTCATCCTTTCGCGAATGTTGTCAATGTGATTGAAATATGACATCGACACGATTATGTATGAAAGCGCAAATCCACCCCACGTTTGGTTGTTCAGACTCCGGTCAGTTGGTACGCATCCTTATTTGTAGAATGCTGATGACATAGTTCTGCGTTTTGACTCACAGACCGGCTAACAACAATGTATCTATCATTACACGAAATTTCCAAGTTTATTTTGCCAGAGTACTATGGAGTTGCAATTTGTTGAATAAAATTATTTCGCTCGATAATTAGGACCTATACATTTCAAGTGCTTCGACATATATTGGTAGTCGATCAATCATTATTCCGCGATGCCTAATGAATCTTCGAACCCAATCTTATGGCGATTTTGTTTAGCATTAGAGATTCATGTTAGTGTTTGAAAATACTGACGAGTATTCTGATTAAAATGATGCCATATATCGAATTTCGAGGTCGTGTTTATTTATAATTTCGAGACTAAGCCTTAGATAAGGAGCACAGCACACATTCTCCGATATTTGAAGAACATTATTTGCGTGGGAAATTGAAAGTAAACTAACGTCCGAGCATAATTGAAATTATGATCAATAACATTAGCAATAGTATAAACAATAACATTGGCATCCCAACAGTGCGGAGATCAGTTGAACATGATGCTATTCCTTAAACGTTTGATTCATCGGATAATGGCTGTAAGTAAGATTTATGTTGTTGACTTAAGTCCGGAATTTCAAAAATAGCGATATGAGCTTTCCAGACAAATTGCTGTAGATGATATCGTTTGCGAAAACAAGAAACTATTCTCATTCACAGGTATCTTTCCAGGTATTGACAATTTTCGAGATATTACGAAGACCATCTTTTTTAACTATCCAGCATTATTTGTTTCTATGTTTTTGTCGCATTAAATCATCCGGCACTTCTTGTAGATGTCATGCTGCTTTCGATTATGATGAAGTTATTTAGCAAAGTGTAACTTTCGGGTAACATGTTGTCAATGACAATGCATTTATTGGTGCGCGCAAATATTTGTCGCAGTTAAATCTCATGGTTGCACGTCAGCATAAAACACTTAGCATATTATCGTCATGCATTATACAGTAAAACAATTGGAGTGCACGCTTTGAAATTAAAAATGGGATTTTAACTCTTGAAGACATATACATAACAACGTGAATCACTCATCACTGTTATTTTTTACAGGGACAGTGTATGACGCCATCCCGGAATTTTGAAGTTTCTTGCCACTGCTAGACAATCCAACATGAAAAACATCATTTCTTTAGAACAAGACTTTATCAGCTCTTTGTCGTAATTCAAAACAACATAATTTTGGGAAACTTCCAATTAATTTCACACTGGTGTTTAACATTTTAAAATAAATTACTTTTTAAACCAAAGCCCGTATTTTGACAAATTCTTGTTCTCTTATTCACAAAGGACACTCAAAATGGTTGATGAAAAATTGCGACCAAATTTCTCAAATTGATTTTATAAATGTGTAAACAGAACAAACATTGAAAGAAGTTATTTGTTGATATGATGATGTGAGCAACTATCTTACAATCAAGCGTTAAGCATCACAAAAATATTATGATAGTTATTCTATATAATAAATTCTTCTGATTTAATTTGTTTTTTAATTCAAATTCACTTATCGAAAAATGCGATAGTTTTGCTTCAATTTTGTTCAAATTAATAAGCTTTGAAAAAAATATAAAGAAAAATATGAATTACTTGTCCAACATCATTTCCGTATTACTTGAATTTAACCTTCACTCCAAGGAGTGTTGAATATTTTTTCAAAAAACCTGTCGAAACAATATCAAGCAATGCAAATCTCTATGTACTCTGACAGTAAAGCTTATGCATATTCTGGTAATGTTTGCAAGTTCACTATTATATTACTGTTCACTGAAATGGTAATTAACGTTTCAGTCAGGTGAATCGAAGCTCGTAAAATGATAAATATGATATCAGTACGAAGACGCGCTTCGTGAAACGACTCGGATAAATTCACATTGATAATTACTGTTTGAGTTTTAATGGATTTTATCTGCAATGAAATACTATTACTAATATTACTATTATTACTATTATATTGATAACTAGTATTATAGTATTATATTGATTACTAGTATGCCAGATCCTTTGATTAAATAGCAAAGATTGTTAAATGCGATCCCAAAGATACTGGTTGTGTGTGGGTTTGACGGAAATGAATCCAATAATGATGTAAATTGGTGATGATTGCTTAAATCACATCTTTATGTTGAGAACATGTATTGAACAGCTTGATCGCACCAACCGCATTGAAGAGTGGCATACAAATGCATATCCTATATACCTCCTCTGTTTAATTATTCTTTGGTCCAACCGATGAGTACAAACAGCTCGAAATACGAAACGTATGCGGAGAAATTTAATGAAAATTAGGATCTTCGAGCAATGATATTTCATTCATTCACATGATAAGTAGAACGTTTTGCCACAAACTTGTTTTGAAAAAATACAGTGAAGAGTGAGTCAACTAAACACAGTTTCTACTTGACCCAATTTATCACGCTCAGGCTGCTTCTGACCTCAGCAAACTAACTTAGCAAAAACAAGTTACAAATCCTTGATAACGATTAAATTTGTGAGTAAAATAAAGCTCTAGAAATAAGGTTCAATTTTGGCAATCGAGTGCAATCGGTTAGAGCAGTTTCTGGGTAACGTTTCACTTGTGATACTAAAGCTTCGTCCGACGAGGGTGATAGTCAGGAAAGGGATCATGATTAATTGGTAATCAACCCCCCACCAGTGATTTCATCTGATCGCTAAACAGCCTATATTAGGCCTACAGTGTGTCACATCAGTGGGAATGACCAGGATGAGTGGTCCATTTTCCTCCTAGTGTGTATCTTATACAAGTGAAAACGGTCAAGTTCTGTTGGCACAGCAAACAGTGCGGTTAAGTTAGTGTTCAAGAAAAACCAAAATCTAATTAACCAATAGGGATATGGTGAATAAAAAACTATTTAATTTCGCATCAGTGCCGAGTACAAGATTGTGGAGATTTCTTCCTTATCCACATAATTGAACGCTAGACGCATGTAAGCTTTCGCTATATGGTTCAATATTTCCACATTTCCCAGATCGACGCTTTGTTCTGTATCTAAAACGTGCTCCGTCAAGGTGGAATCACAAATAAATGATTGATATCCCCTCCAATCACTGGGCTGTCTCAGGACAGGTTTTCGGTGTTCTATGATTCTAGTGTGAATTTACCTTGATGTCTGTTCTATGGAAACACACGAACAGTCATTACATTTTATACTGTAGATACTGTTCCTAGCGCTACATAAAAGTGTCTTATCCTTGAGGTGCATCAGAACCGAGCGGATAGTTTTTCTTTTCTTTTAAATTACGCTTATGGCAGCCAGGCTCAAGATTTTACGTATCACTTCGGATGTGCATTCGACATAAGGTTTACAAACTGTCTCTTGTCATTTTTTATGCGATGTTTCTGACGGGTATTCTACCTTCATCAATTGGTGTTTTACAAAACGTAATGATAACCATGTTCTATGAGCCTTTGTTTCACTTAAGCATGCGCATGTTTTCGGTCTCTTTTGTCGCTGCATCGGTGTTCTATCTTATGGAGAATGGAACAAGCTGTGGATCTGAACTCCTGTCGTGTATGCGCGGACGTATATAGCAAAAAAAGCATCTGTATTGATAGGTTACCAAAATACATATGTTTTTATTTACTGTCTACTTTTTGTGCTAAGTAGTCCCAAATCGGAGAGTGCCGGTGCAGGATTCCACTTGCTTTGTGAGGGTAATACATCGGTCTATTTCATTTAAATATTCGAAGAAGGCATCTAACAGATCTCGCTTGATGTTAACAAATGTGTCACCAACTAAGCGCCAAAATAAGTTTAGATTGAGCACTTCATACGTAAAGGCGTTTTTCTCAAAATGCTCCATAGACATGTGCCCAAGAACGGGAGATATCGGTTAAACCATTGCCAACCCATCTTTTTATCATTGAAAAAGAAGTGGTTCATGCCTAACCAGACCGATACACCGTTGAAAATTTGCTGGACGCTCAAGTTTGTAATCGCCTTGTGTGCTTGACCACGAATCACTATGTGATTCTGTGTTTGAACATCGTGGTTCGTTGTACAGACCCTATGCAACAGTTGCATTCAAATATTATCTTGAATACGTGACGCCAAACAGCCAGAAACTGGTAGTGGAGTGTAATTTCGTGGGATGTGAGCAACACATGAATTTGGTCATCCACAAGCGGCTCGTGTTTGTGTGTGAATCACTATGTGATTCTGTGTTTAAATATCGTGGTTCGTTGTACGGACCGTATGCAGCAGTGGCATTCAAGTATAATCTTGTTTATTTATTACTAATATGCCATTGCATATGATTAAATAGCAGAGCCTGTTGAGTGCAATTCTCAAGATACTGGTTGTGTGGGTGTGATGGAAATGACTCAAATAAAGATCTTAATGTTTAACAATGGCTTCAATCATATCTTCATGTGGTTGAGAACATGCTTTGAACAGCTTGGTTGAACCATCCACATCGACGATTTGCCTGAAAATTCATATCATGTTTATCTCCTATGTTCATGGCAGGCTGATTTTAATCATTCTGCCCACCAACTGATGAGTGCAAACAGCTCAAAATACGAAACGTTTGCGAAAAAAATTAATGAAAATTAGGATCTCCGAGCAATATTACTTCGTTTATTCACAAGATGATTAGAAAGTTTCGCCAGTAACTTGTTTTGACAAAATACAGTGAAGAGTGAGTCAACTTAACACAGTTTCTACTTAACCCATTTATCACGTGTTTGAACTCAGCAAACTAAGTTGATAAAAACAAGCTACATATCCTTGATAACGATTAAATTTGTGAGTCAAATAAAGCTTGAGAAATTAAGTTCAATTTTGGCAATCGATTGTAATCTGTTTGGGACTCTTCGTGTATTTATAATGCAAAAAATTTGAGTGCAATCGGTTAGCGCAGTTTCTGGGTAACGTTTCACTTCATAGATTTATTCATAGATGATAGGCACGTACGAAAGCTATGCTTCACAAGACCCACAAAAATGTAAAAAATATCAAAATATTGTTAAATTATTGTCAAACGTGAAAAACATATTTTTCCATATGCATATCTAATGATTTATTGAAAACCTCAACGGTTCCTGATTGTACCACATGAGTAGTTAAAGTGTCCCACAATTGCACATTGTGAGCGAAAAATGCATATTTGCGGCAGTTCAACCTGCTATGCTGTTGGTAAAGTTTCGATTGGTGACCTCGCAGATGTGTGTTATGGGAAAAATGAAACAAACGACTTCAAGGGTGATTTGTTTAATCAAGCACTGTCCAAATGAATAATAGTGGTCCTCATTTCCGTCTGTATTGAGCCTAATGCAAATTCAATTTTTCAAGTCTCATTTCGTATGGATAATTAGATAGTCACAGGACGAGTTTTGTCGCTCTGCGCCGTGGTGTTTCCAATAGCTCAAAATCAATTTTTCAACCAAGGATCCCATGCCGGTATAGCATATTCAACACTAGGACGGATGTAGGTTGAGAACAATTTGCAGACAATATTAGGGTTAAACGAACCTAAGACTCTTTTAAGGAGACCCAAGTTGCTTTCAGCTTTGCAGTAAGTCAATCGACATTGCATTCAGTTTTCTAAATCTGATTGGATAACCACGCCTAAATATTTTTCGGAGAAAGCGGGTTCAATAACAGTGCGACCTAAATAATATTCTTTGCTCAACTTGCTGTTGAGAGACAATAGGCTGCATTTCGAAGCATTCAGGGGCATTTCGTTTTCTAGGGACCAAGTGTGAATCATATTGATATCCCGTTGCAGGTTCAGTGTGTCGTCTGTGGAGTTTATCCTGCGCCAAAGCTTTGCGTAATCAGCGAAAATAAGCACCGACGACTGCAATACAGTAGGCAAGTCGTTTATATATATTAAAAAAGCGGTCCGAGGACTAATCCTTGTGGGACATCACGGGCAACTTCAATCTACTCGAATAGATCGTTTTCGACTCTCATACATCTCACGAGATATCAACCATTCTTTAATCCATGCATGGAATTTACCCTGTACTATGTAGGTGAGTAGTTTCAACGAAAGTATTTCGTGATTCACACGATCGAAAGCTTTTGAGAAATCGATATAAATCAAGTCCACGGAGTTGCCAGCATACAGTAGCTCAGACCAAGATTCTTCTGCTAATAGCAAGTTTGTCAGGCAAGATCGCTTTTCCCTGAATCCATGCTGTGCTTCGAAGATTAAATTATTAATCTCCGAGTGCTTCTGCAAGCCATCAGCTATTATGGACTCTAATACTTTTGATAGCACTGGTAATAAACTATCGGGCAATAGTTTGAACGATGATTTCTTTTACCACCCTTGTAGAAGGTACTATTCAGGGCAGTTTTCCAAGTTTATGGTACACAACTCTGCTAAAAAATCATCGTGAAAACTTCAGATGTCGGTATTGCCAACTCAGAAGATAGATTGTACAAAATGTTTGTGTGTATAATGTCTATACCGGGTGAGCCTGTTCACTTCATCGTCATTAATTTTGTTTGAACAACGTTAAGGTAAACTCCTCCCCGTAAAGATTCGGCAGCCTGCAGCTGTCAGAGTTTAAAAGCTGTCCATGGGACGACACTTGTGAGATAACTGAAGCGAATTGTTGTCGGAAAACGTTAGCAGAATATTTAAATGACGTCATTATTCCAGTACGAGAGGCCAGTTGCAGTATTTCCATTCTAGCATTTCGGAGCTCGTTGACGTGTTTATACAATGCTTTGGGATTTATAATGAATTTTTCGACTAGACTGATTTGGTAATCTTTTCTGTCTTTTCGAATGCGAGAGACACACTTATTTCGCAATAAGGCTTAGTAGCACCAAGTTATCCCAAACGGATCATCCAAGTATTTGGAACAGGCATTGTCACGCTTACAAATCCATTTCCGTGTACTGATTATGAGATGCTTTTAAGAACGCTGTTTGCTGGATATTATTTTTATCTTCGATGATAAATCACTGATAATACGTAGTTGGCTGTAAAACGTTTAGCAGATTTCCTTAGCTGATTTGAGTTCAAGGAAATCCAATCGATTTGCAATAGTTAGACCTCGAAGTATGCATAGTTCACAGTTGTATACGTTCGTTGAGTATTTCGTGCTGGTTCGTATTGATAACAATAATCAAATTTGATGACAACATGATCACTAAATACGAGTGGAACTGTATAGTAAACAAATTCTATCATGAGTTATTCGTTTGTAAGTATGAGGTCCAGGGTAGATGGGGTTTGTTCAGATCGAAATCGCGTTGGTTGTTGTTCATGGTTGTAACGAGGGGTTTCAGTCCTCTCCATGCCGGGTGGCACATGAGGCGAAGACAACTTCACGCCAGTGGTTCCGGTCTGTCGCTGCTTCCGTTGCCGTCTGCACCGTGAATCCTTGTGCATGTAGTTCGCGTTCCAAAGTTCTGCGCCAAGTTTCCTTGGGCCGTCCCCTTTTTCGTTTACCTTGCGGATGCCAGTGCATGGCTACCTTCGTATGCGAACTGGGATCCATCCTGCAGACATGACCGAACCCACGGATCGTGTTGTTCCCCCATTCGTTTCCGTAGCAATGTGCTAGGCCGAGCCCAAAAAAAAACCCCCCTTCCTCTTTCTCAGACGGGCTTGGGACCGTCCTTGGCGGAGTTGTAACGAGGGGTACAAGTCATTATTTCTTGAAGAAAGCTTTTGGATAAATCGTTAACTATAATGTGTGTTGCAAGGGTCGGTACATTATATTCACCGAGGAGGAGAGAATACGAATGAGTTAGCTTCATTGCAAAAAGTATTGCATTAGAATAAATAGCGTCAGCGGCAGATGATGAAGAAGGGGCGATAAATCAATACTAAGAGGCACTTATTCTTATCATGTAAGTTCAAATAGCAAAACAATGTATCTGGGACATTTAACTCGGGTGGGAGAAGTGAATTGCAGTTGATGATTTCATGTAATTAGAGTAGGACAGCGACAAATTTTGATGCTCGATTTTTTCTGTAAATCATCATGTGAGGAATTTTGAGTTCAGAGTCGCGTATAGAATTACACAACCAAGTTTCTGTCACTGCAATCAAATCCTAAGTCGCCGCGGTCGCACTTGAATACAGTTCAGTGTACTTGCCCAAAAAGCGCTGAGCATTAGTGTAACAGCATTTAAGAGATTTGAATTTTCTTCCTGAGGAAGAGCTCATAGTAGTGGATTCGCCGACCCAGAATTGGTCGGCTGCTCCACGTTTTTTTGTGTCAGGTGCATTTGATTGACTTGGTAGCGGAGTCATTTCAGGAACAATAGTGTTCGTGCGTTTTATGTCGTATACAGCCCGAATACGAATTTCAGAAGGTGCAAATTTTCGGCATCGATACCACACCTCGAGTATACTATCCTTCATCCCATCTGTGCGGAATGATATTTTGAGAGAAGGAGGCTGATGCTTTTATTTTTTCGGTATAAGGCGCATAACATGATACGTTATAATGTCCTTTAAACCTAGGATTTCTTGTACAAATCTCCATTCACTGCAGTCGTGTTGCATACGTTTGCTGGATTCCACTTCGATCGAAATGGGTACACCATGAACTACAACAGATGTGCGATTTGTAGCCTCTTTGCTAGTTCCGGATTATTACGACGAATTTGCCGATTCTTCCCACGGAACGTCCGGAAATTTTCGCTCAGCCGATTTGTTTACCACTAAGAAGGATGAGGCGAGCAACATATTTTCTACATCTTGGACGGGCATGAGCACTACACGCAGTAACATGGGTGTGTTCGCACGAGGTGAGTTCGGGGGTCTAAACAATCGCGTCAGTGACGCAGGTGAGCAGTGATGTCTAAGCTTCTGCAAAGGTCATTCCATTGTTTCCTGTCATCTGCTTAGCGTTGTTTTGGCGATTGCGAAGTTCATTCAATGAGATTACTATAAATTACCGTTAGATCTTCAATATTTGTCTTTTGGGGTGTTTTAGTGTTTAAACACTTCGGTATGAGCTTATGTACATCCTTCGATAATTCAGCACTTTCATTGCCTTGACTACAGGTCTGATTCGCAGAATCATTGGTCGTACCGAGGTTGGAAGTGACTTTGGTCGATTTCTGGAGAAATCAGCGTTTCGGTAGTAGTTAGCGCTTCCTTGTAAGACTTTCGGTTAATGTGGTTAGGGACTGCGTTCCGAACTGGTTCGCCACTACAGCGAACATGCTTCTTTCCATAATTACATCAAAGTTTTCGGCTCTTGATAAATCAATAGTTACTTTTAATCTGCATGGATTACATATATAGCAGATGCCTGGTAATTTATCAATATTAATTAGAGTCACAGATTCGGGTGATAAATACCTTTCACAGTTCGCGTGAAAAGCAATTGTATACAAGTAACATTTAATTTCACGCGATCTGAGAATTATCAGCTTTGGACCAAGTTTGCACTTTTTTACAAGCCTCGTCGTCAGGTCCGTTTAAGGTCACGTCAGGTCCGTTTATGGTCACGTTGTCGGTTATCGTTAAAATTTCGCGAGATCGAGTCGATACACCGGGCGAAGCGGTCGATTATCGATCAGTGTTTCTCGGTGGAGTGCAAGAACGGGTGGATGCGATGCAGTGCAAGCCAACGGACAGTAAAATGGCGTAGACATTCAGGTAAAGGCTGTTCTGTGAGCCAGTGTTTAAATAACTGTCAGTAAATACCAAATAGCGTGATCTTCTTGAATGTATCCGAGTTGTTGTGTTATTCTTGATTGGATGCAATGTTGCACGCGTATGTAATGTTGGGTAGAAACGGGAAAAGTTTGATCTTCAAGGAATTTACGTTTCCCAGAGTTCAAAATAGTATATTCCGAATGAGGAAGTTGAGACAAGTTCAATGATCTAAGAACCATCTAGATCCGTCAGTAGAGCGAGAAATAAGATGTATGCGAGCACAAATTTGTACGTCCACCCCGTAGCCTGTTTATTATTTTATGACACCGAAGCTTCGTCAGACCAAGGGTGATGGTGAGGACAGGTAACATGATTAAGTAGTAGTCAACCCCCACCACTGATTTGACCTTACAGCTAAACAGCCTACCGTACGCATACAGTGTGTCAAGTCTCGTTTTAATGCGCAGGATCAGTGGTCGATTAACCTACTAGTGTGTATTCACATTAATCAAACACAACTGAACACGGTGAAGGTCAGTTGACAAAGCGGCCCACATGCGTAAATGTACTTAACTAACGGGGCTAGGTTTGAGATATTTTGAGGAAAAATCATAATCTTATTAACCAGTAGGTATAGTTGGTGTAGAAAAAAATATAATTTCGCATCAGTGCCGAGCGCCAGATTGTGCACATTTCTTCCTCATCCACCTTATTGATGGCCAATCGTATTTAGGCGTTTGCTATACGGTTGAATACCGCGTCTCAATGTTTCCACATTGACTAGATAGACGCTCTGTCCCGTAGCTGAAACGTGCTCAGCCAAGTCGGAATCACGAATAAGGGATTGATATTTTCTCGGATTTTGGGGCTGTCTGCGGACACGCTTCCGGTGTTCTTCGATTCTAGCGATGAATTTTCCTGGAGGTCTTCACTATGAAAACTGTCGATCAGTCCTTAGAGTTTATTCCGAACGGATAGTTTTCCTTTTCTTATAATTTCGCGTATGGCCGTCTGGTTCAAGATTCTATGTATCGCGTAAGATGAGCATTTTAAATACGGTATACAAACTGTATCTCGCCAATTTTTCTCCGATGATTCCAATGGGTATTTTACCTTCAACAATTGGCGTTATACAATACTTTTTGGATAACCGTTGTCTATTAGCCTTCGGCTCGCCAGCTAGACATTTGGTTTATTTTTTGAAAGATTTAGTCGCTAATACAGTTTCGTTCATCAATAACGCATATGTCTTTGCAGCACGCCTAAAGTCGGTAACAATTGATGACGATGAAATAATGGTTAGCTTTGGTTAGAGCTCTTTTTTCATCAACGTCGATAGACAAAGTGCGTTACAACTAGCTAGATGTTCCTTGGAATCTCATGACAGTTTGTCAGATCGCACAAACTTGAGCGTCCAGCAAATTTTCAACGGTGTATTGGTCTGGCTGAGCATGAAACTCTTCTTTTTTAATGACAAAAAGATGGGTTGGCAATTGATTCACCGATATCTGCCGTTCTTAGAGACATGTCTATCGAGCATTTTGCGAGAAAAGCCCTTAAGTATGAAATGCTCAATCTACAATAATTGTGGCGCTTAGTTGGTTACACATTTGTTATCATCAAGCTAGATCTGTTAGATGCCTTCTTCAAATATTTAAATGAAATAGACCCATGTATTACCGTCACAAAGCAAGTGGAATCCTGCACCAGCACTCTCCATTTGGGACTATTTAGCACATAAAGTAGACAGTAAATAAAAACATATGTATATCGGTAACCTATCGATACAGATGCTGTACTACGATATACGTCCGCGCATACACGACAGGTGTTCAGATCCACAGCTTGTTTCATTCTCCATAAGATAGAACACCGATGCAGCGACAAAAGAGACCGAAAACATGCGCACGCTCAAGCGAGCTGAAGGCTCATAGAACATGGTTATCATTACGTTTTGTAAAACACCAATTGATGAAGGTAAAATACCCGTCAGAAAAATCACATGAAAAATGACAAGATACAGTTTGTGAACATTATGTCGAATGCACATCCGAAGTGTTACGTAAAATCTTGAGCCAGGCTGCCATAAGCGTAATTTAAAAGAAAGGAAAAACCATCCGTTCGGTTCTGATGCACCTCAAGGATAAGACACTTTTATATAGCGCTATAAACAGTATCTACAGTATAAAATGTAATGACTGTTCGTGTGTTTCCATAGGGCAGACATCATGTTAAATTCACACTAGAATCAAAGAACATCGAAAAAGTGTACTGAGACAGCTCAGAGATGCGAGGGAATATCAATCCTTTATTTGTTATTCCACCTTGACGGAGCACGTTTTAGATACAGAACAAGGCGTCGATCTGGGAAATTTGGAAATATTGAACCGTATAGCGAAAGCCTACATGCCCCTGGCGTTCAATTATGTGGATAATGAAGAAACCTCCACAATCTGGTACTCGGCACTAATGCAAAATTAAATAGATTTTATTCACCATATCCCCATTGTTTGATTAGATTTTGGTTTTTCTTGAACAATGACTCAACTTTAGACCAGTTAGTTATCTACTTTTACAAATGTGGACCGTTTTCACTTGTATTAGATGCACACTAGGAGGAAAATGGACCAATGATCCTGGTCATTCCCACGGATGTGACACACTATAGGCTTAATATAGGCTGTTTAGCAATCAGGTGAAATCACTGGTGGCGGGTTGATTACTAATTAATCATGTTCCCTGTCCTGACTATCACCCTTGCCTGACGAAGCTTTAGTATCACAGATGGAACGTTACCCAAAAAATGCGCTAACCGATTGCACGCGAATTCTATGCATTGTAAATACACGAACAGCCCCAAACAGATTACAATCGATTGCCAAAATTTAACCTAATTTCTCAAGCTTTATTTGACTCACAATTTTAATCGTTATCAAGGATTTGTAACTTGTTTTTATCAAGTTAGTTTGCTGAGTTAAAAAACAGCCTAAACGTTATAAATTGGGTCAAGTAGAAACTGACTCACTCTTCACTGTATTTTGTCAAAAAAAGTTTCTGGCGAAACTGTCTACTTATCATGTGAATAAACGAAATATTATTGCTCGAAGATCCTAATTTTCATTAATTTTCTTCGCATACGTTTCGTATTTCGAGCTGTTTGTACTCATCGGTTAGTCCAAAGAATGATTAAACAGAGGAGGTTAATAGGATTAGAATTTGTATGCCACTCTTCGATGCGGTTGGTGCGACCAAGCTGTTCAATACTTGTTCTCAACTACACGAAGATGTTGTTTAAGCAATCATCACCAATTTACATCATTATTGGAATCATTTCCGTCAAACCCAACCAGTATCTTAGGGATTGCATTCAACAATCTCCGCTATTTAACCAAAGGTACTTGCATACTAGTAATCAATATTGATATAATAGTAATAATAGTAATAGTAGTTGAAGTATTGCATTAAAGATAAAGTCTTTTGAAACTCAAACAGTAATAATCAATGTCAATTTATCCAAGTCGTTTCACGAAGCGTGTCTTCGTATTGATATCATATTTATCATTTTTATGAGCTTCGATTTACCTGACTGAAAATTTAATTACCATTCCAGTGAACAGTAATATAATAGTAAACTTGTAAACATTCCATGAATGTCAGAGTACATAGAGATTTGCATTGCATAATGTTGTTTCGATAGGTTTTTTGGAAAAATATTCAACACTCTTTGGAGTGAAGGTTAAATTCAAGTATTATGAAAATGGTGTTGGACAAGTTATTCATATTCTTCTTTATATTTTTTCAAAGCTTATTAATTTGAATAAAATTTGAACAAAACTACCAGATATCTTGATGAGTGTATTAGATTTAAAATGCAAATTTACATCAAAACAATATATTATAAAATACAATAATTATCACAGTGGTTTAAGGCTACTCAACGCTGGATTGTAAGATAGTTGCTCACACCATCATATCAACACTTAACTTCTTTCAATGTTTGTTCTGTTTACACATTGATAAAATCAATTAGAGAAATTTGGTCGCAATGTTTCACCAACTATTTTGAGAGTCCTTCGTGAATAAGAGACCAAGAATTTATCAAAATACGGGCTTTCGTTTTAAAAAGTATTTTATTTTAAAATTTTAAAAACCAGTGTGAAATTAATTGAAATTTCCCCCAAACTTATGTTGTTTTGAATCACGACAAAGTGCTGAAAAAGTGTAGTTCTAAAGAAATGATGTTTTTCATGATGGATTGTCTAGCAGTAGCGAGAAACTTCAAAATTCCGGGATGGCGTCATACACTGTCCCTGTAAGAAATATCAGTAATGAGTGATTCACGTTGTTACGTATATGTCTCCAAGAGTTAAAATCCTATTCTTAATTTTAAAGAGTGCGCTCTAATTGTTTCACTGTATAATGCATGACGATGATATGCTAAGTGTTTTATGCTGACGTGCAACCATGAGATTTTACTGCGAATAATATTTGCGCGCACCAATGAATTCAATGTCATTGACAACATGTTACCTGAGAGTTACACTTTGATAAATAACTTCATTATAATCGGAGGCAGCATCACGTCTGCCGGAAGTACCGAATGATTCAATGCGACAAAAAACATGGAAACAAATAATGCTGGATAGTTAAAAAAGATGGTCTTCGTAATATCTTGAAAATTGTCAATACCTGGAATGATACCCGTTAATAAGAATAGTTTCTTGTTTTCGCAAACGATATAAACTACAACAATGTGTCTGGAAAGCCCATATTGTCATTTTCAAAATTCCGGACTTAAGATAACAACTTAAAACTTGCTTACAGCCATTATCCGATGAATCAAACGTTTAAGGCATAGCATCATGTTCAACTGAGCTCCGCACTGTTGGGATGCCAATGCTATTTTTTATAATATTGCTAATGTTATTGATCATAATTTTAGGTATGGTCGGACGTTAGCTTACTTTCAATTTTTCACGCAGAGAATGTTCTTCAAATATCTGAGTATGTGTGCTGTGCTCCTTATCTGAGGTTTAGTTTCGAAATTATAATTAAACAAAACCTCGAAATTCGATATATGGCAACCTTTTAATAGGTATAGTTGTCAGTATTTTCTGACAATAACGTGAATCTCTAATGCTTAACAAACTCGACATAAGATTGGGGTCGAAGATTCATTAGGCATCGCGGAATAATGATTGATCGACTACCAATATATGTCGTAACACTTGAAATGTATAGATCCTAATTATCGACCAAAATGTGTTTTTTTAACAAATTGCCACTCCATAGCACTCATGCAAAATGAACTTGGAAATTTCGTGTAATGATAGATACATTGTTGTTAGCTGGTATGTGAGTCAACACGCAGAACTATGTCATCAGCATTCTACAAATGAGGATGCGTACCAATTGACCCTAGTCTGAACAACAAAACGTGGGGTGGATTTGCTCCATTCCTACACAATTGTGTCGATGTCATATTTCAATCTCATTGACAACATTTGCGAAAGGATGAATACAATGTTATTGATTAAAATATGCTTCGGAATAATCGTGTATTGACAATGGCAAGATATTTGTATTCAATCATCTAGAGCTGGTTTGGGTATCCTTTCACTTGAAAACATAAGCTTCATCGGGCCAAGTTGATACACTGCACAGGGAACACGACTGATTAACAGTTAATAAACCACATCTGTTTCAACCATACCGCTAACAGATTTTACAAATTACACAAATTGGCTTGCCATTATAAATGCATGGCAAATTGCAATTGATCACGATGTATCTCTGAAATTATGCTCTAAAGGTTTACGGCATTGCTTCATCTAGATTTACGAGATCATTTTCAATCATAATTAAGCCGAAAATGCTCGACGAGTTTGATTACGAATTATCAAAATATAACTTTCATTATGAAGTTCCCTAAATGTAAATCGAATGGCGATTAGGTGAATTTTTTGAATAAAATGAAGTGATTGCGTAAACGTGTAACAGATCTTACTATTAAAGCGATTGAACAAGGGGTAACGAATTGAAAAGATGCATCCATTGAGACCAGCGTGCAAAATCTTTGTAACTTCAAGTAAGAATGATTGACTGTAATGTGGTCCACGTGGTGTTATTGTTGATGAATTCGGATCGATGTATAGGAAAATCTTGATGAGTTCTCGATGTTGGTTTTCGACAACGGACAGCCTGCACGCGATGTTCTGATTCACGAATTTCCCGAAGATCTCAAAATGTAAATAGAGAAGCAATTTGTTTCGATCGTATAGTGTAAAATGACAGATATGCGATGAGAATGGACGCGATTGCGATGGCTGTCGATTCTATGAAAATCCATGTTATAACTAAACCATATTTTACTCCTGTGATTATTGTGTTTTTTGAACAAATTTAGTTACACGTCGGAATGTTTTTAAAAATTCGAGAAGTTTACTGAAAATGCTTAATTCACCTTTTTTCAAACATGATTTAATTTGTATCCGCGTGCATCTGGAGAAACTAACTAGGAAATATGAGGAAACAAAATTAATTATCGACATTTTCTTTATGGTTGCTTACCCAAAGACATATTGTTCCTTTTGTTAGCCCGAGCATAGTGACCTTCGTGGTTCGTATAAAAACGACAATGCCTGGAAAAGTTAATGTAGAAGCACCATACTGACAAATCATTCAAGAGGAGCGTAAGCTGATTTTTAGTTGAGTGTAGTGTGGTTCTCTAAGTATTTAAATAAAACGTTGTATATTATTTGCAGCGTCATATTATCTAGACGTATGATAACAATGCACGCGAGAATTTGATCAACCGCATGAGGCTGAAAAAATCTTAGTACTTTTTTTCGCTTTCACCGAAGTCATTCTACTTAAGTTTGAGCAAGTTGTGATCAAATAATTTATTACTAATTTATAAGTTTGTTGTAGTCTCGTTGCTGGAAAAATAATTAACTTCGATGTTTTCCTCAATACGTTTCCTTCAAACAGATTTGTCCTGCAGTTTTTCCCATTAATTTGCACCGGTTTCCATATCCCATTGTATCAAACGATATGAATGTTTTCAAATAGGTTTTTGTTAGAATTTATACTTATGATCTATACGCTTGTGTTAAAATTTTCATGAAACCTGTTAAGGGCTTCATTTAACAGAGGCTTGACATTTTTCAAGCCTAATAGTTTTGATCAAAGGATATAATCCGAAGAAGGATATATTACAGTTGTTATGTCATAATAAAATGTATTCTCGATGTATTAGAGAATATCTATAGAATGTGATAGCTTTGTAGGAAAAATAAGCTTCATCGCATGTTTGCGTGTGTGGAAAGGAAGATGCAGCGCTATGCTTGCGATAGAATATCCATTTGTAGAGAATGCTCTCGCTAATTGCATGGTGTGCAATCTACATGAAACTTAATTGCATTAAATTTCAATGGGCAATGCAATCAAAAGAAACTCACAAAATCTCGCAGAAACCACCGGCAAATCTTAGAATGTAAAGTTTCAAAAATAATATTTCGATTAAAAATGAGAGAATAATGAACAAGAGAACTGGTATGACCAGATTCATGTTCAATCAATGGTGTTTAAATCTGAAAAACCATATTTGTAACATGTATCAAGCTGTTCACATCCCTTGGACTTCTTTGTGAAAATTAGTATTCTAATGTTCTATGTTCCATCTTATCCATATAATTGAAACTAACTACTATGGTGTTTAATCCACGAATATTATTCACATTGTCCGCGCACATTTCTTCATACACTGGTAGCATGAAATCGTTTCAATTTAATCGCTATAGCAATCAATTATTGCGTTATTAGATGAAGTAAATGACCGGAATATACAAGAATAATTGCAAGGAAGTACCTGTAAATATCAGTGATTTTAGGGTGAAAATTTGTTTGCATCGACTGCTTTCGGGAACAAAGGTTTCCTGTATCGAGTGTAGCATCAGATCGAAATTTGTAGACGGCTGCTCCTGCATCCACATTGCTGCATTAAGGACCCATTCTGTGTGATAACGGTCGACACGATGCATGTGATCATTGCAAATTGTTTGATTCTGTACAACTTGGGTAAAAGCGTTACGTAATACCTGAACAAATGAAATCGGAATTTAAGAAACGACATTCCGCCAAAGATTAATACTCGTTGATGATTGCAGCCCAACATAACAATATTAGGGAGCACATTGCTTAAAACATTTCTATTCTTCAAACGACCGGGTTGTCGTATGTTTATCTAATAGACGTTTATACATTGAAATATTTCAGTAACTTTAAACAAATCCGTTTAACTTATAAGTTTTCTCGTCAAAATCCGGAATGGTTATAAGAAAACGGAATTGGATCGAACCATTGTAAATGAAACATTGCCTCGGCGTAGGTGATAATACTAAAACGATTGCGTATAAGTGAATGGAATATCCAGCTAATTATCAAACACTGGAGCAATTAATTTTGAAAGCAGGGTTTCGGTATGTTTGGCATTCATTATAGAGCATCTTATATTACAGTAACCAAATCATCGTTACGCAATGATTGGAACCAAGCAAGAGACTTCGAATTTGTTGATTTCCAACCAGAAAACTCAAAACAAATTTTGCTAGTGAAACTAAGTTAACTACGCTCGATCCTCTGTGATATCATCAACAGAAACTAAATCTTCATTCGAGATTTTCTTTAATATATATACCTATATATATATATACCCAGAAAGCTGATGTAAAATTATTAACGTTATAATGTTCATTTGAATTGAATTTAGCTAAATATTTTTGAGGGTTTGTATCGCAACCCAATGCATAGTACATCAAATGACGAATCAATTTTACAGTTGTTAAGACAAAAAAGAAAATTAACGACTGACGTACATTTTCGCAGAAGTTCGTTGGATCCCTGATGACTGTGTATCCACGTATGTCTGAGAGAATGCGCAGGAAATTGATAGTTATGTAGTCAGAACAAAATACAAAGTAAATAATGTAGAAAAATCCATATATTGATCAGGCGGCTAACGCAATAACGACCATCTTTAAATTTTTATATCAATTAATTTAAAGAAATGGAAATTATTTAAGGGGTTTTATTGAATGGATCAAATGCAAATGATGCATTATATATGAACGGACACACACATATATTTTGTTATTGGTCAATTTCATTCACGATTATGATCCATCGACAAGATGGATACGTTTGTTCATTTAAACTGATGTTTAGTTTAAATAATAAACTTGACCGGCCTTCCTGGAAACAATATGCAAGTGATAATATTGATAGAGATAAACCGCGAGGGAGAAAAAAATAACATGACCATATCCAGAAAATATATAACCAGTGTTTCGATTTCCAGATATCACATAATTTGAGCCATTCAAATCAAAACAGAATGAACACTTAAGCATTCATGCTGAATGCACGGATAGTGATTCTCATCATGCCAATGCTCGAAAAGCATGTTTATTTCCACTATTTAATGGATAGATGAGTGTAGATGAAAAGTGTTTTAATTCAGGGCACTCTCTTTGTTTGTGGAAGCTCTCACGTATTAAAAGGTTGAGAATATTCAAAGTAAAAGTGAGAAATATCTCGGTCTTTTCAAATGACAATTAGTAGAATATATTTGGGTATTTCTTAAAGAGTTGCATTTAGCTGAAAAGAATAACATGTGACAGACTTTACTCAAATAAATGGTCATTGCCACGGCTTCCAAATGAGCATTACAAATCTGATGGTACGAAATACCTGATCATTACATGATGATAAAATATCACCGGGGTCTTCAAATCTGTCTGATGACACAAATAGTATCAAAATCTCTCAATAATGTAACATCAATTCTGATCTCTGCTCAGGATGTATTTTCGATTGATTTGTTAAATAATTTTAAATGATTAGAAAACATTCGGAAGATGAGGTACATTTAACTAAAATATGTTTACAAAAATAGATTCAGAGTGGGTTTGGTTCTTGAATTTTTGACACAGTGTTAATAAATAATGAAATTTCGTTGTATAATAAATTTGAAGCACAAAAGAAAATATATATATATATAGGATTTTTTCACGCCTCTATAATAAAATCTCAGCCAACGTTTTGATGCATTTTATTGTCGTTTTTACTTACAGACAACATTTGGTTGCGCTTAAATGAATAATTTAGATCAAATTAGCTGCAAACAATTTAATGCATTTATAGATTGACTCTCACCATTGTACGGCCCGATGGATATTCGATGAACGTTCTTGATTCTTCGGATGGTGGAATCATTCAGCTCACGAACAAATTTAATGGCCTGCAACCAATCGGGATCTAGCTTCGTTGGTTTGGGATCCATCTCTACCTCCATTCGGTAGGATAAAACGCCAGCTTTAGCAATTTGGTATTTCTTGATGCCTTTAGAGACGTTCGCGTAACGAATAATATCCTTCAGAGAATATTTACGGTAATTGTGTTTAGCGCTAATCACGAAAACTAGAGATAAATTTACTAAATCCTCATCTATGACGGTGCATTCATAAGTGCAGTGCCTCTTATGTTGTTCCTAACATGCTTGTAAAATTCCCTCAGATTTGATAATGACATGCACATTTGAATGAACATTGCTCATGTAATGGCATATTGAATGTATTAAACCTTTCAAATAATTGCTTAGCAATTATTTGCTGATGGCTTCGATGTAGATGTTTTGACATTGTACGAACTACCTTTTTTGCTATTTACATTTTCCAACCTACTGAGTTTCTTACTCAAATATTATTTCTTATTTACAGCGAGCATATTGCTCGAACAGGCATGTATTATTTTTTATTTATATGTCTGTGTTTTATTGTGTGAAGTAATATACTAAATCTGCTAATAATCTACAAATATTTTTGCTTTATTTATTATAATCATTTAGCATCACAAAAATCAATTATCATTTTCACGTAGTGTGAAACACTGAACTAATCATAAAATTGTTTTTTTAATTACATAGAAATTATTAGAAAGCAAGCACATTTATTATAAAACTGTTTAAATGTTCATTTACTTGTCTTTCATGCAACGTTAGTTTCTCAATTCCCACATCGAATGTGATTTCTGCAATATATATATATATATTGCTAAAGTTAACTTGTTCACAAAAATGTGAGAAATATAATGATTATATAATAGCAAAAGCATTCGTAACATCTAGAAAATATCGGTACAATATGCTAATAAAATCGGTGTTATCAATTTATTTTTTTCATACGTAATTTCTAATTTCAATTCAAATTTATGTGAAATATGACAAATGTAGCTATCTTAAAAGCAATTTACGTTGAAGTAGAAATATTTTAAAATATTTTTCATTCATTTCGTGATTTGTGCACGACATCAAAACTCTAACGAATTACAATTAACAATATTTTGACCATCCAAATTCCATAATTATTGTAATTTTATTGTGAAAATGAAGTAGAACCATTCTCTTTACTACTCGCAAACTATTTTCGTTCAGTTGAGAAAGTTAACATGTATTTATGCTGCATTTTATGGAACTAAGTTTCATATTTTTAAATTGAATGGATTAGAAATGTGAAACAGAAAAATGATTTTAACTATTACCAGCAGTTTTAGTATATTTATGTGATACCAGAACTTCCATAAATTGGTTAACGTATGTTGCATTTTCCTGGAACAATTGAAAATTTTGTTGACTAAATATTGAACATCACATTGAACAACTTACTGATAGTGCGTGAAGTTGGATCTTTAATATAAAATTATGAAATTTTATTATTGTAAGTTTGATAATTTATGAATGAGATGCGAAGAAACAAACTTGAATGAATAGATTGATTTAATTTTTTTTATAAATTTTACTATTTTCAATATTTTTGTGAAATTTACCATTTGTGTGGCAATATTCTGCTCATCATAAAGTTGCGATAAATCTGAATACGTAACTTTCATTTGACTCCCGTTTCTGTTAGCAGACCCACCATACGGTCACATTTACCTATCACTTGCCTACTTTACTAAAGCTTAAAGTATTTCACATTAAATTACATTTAGACGCTAAAATAGATTACTGATATTACGATAAGAAATATTGTTCAACTGCAACTGGAAAACAGTCAAAATCGGTTAGAATTAAAAATGAACTTAATATTGCAAGCGTTATGTGACTCGCAAACATGGATTTGTAACTTGTTTCTATAAATGTATTTTGCTGAGTTCAACAATAGCCTCAACGTGATAAATTTTGTCAAGTAGACATTTCGCGAAAGCTGACTAACTCAACACTTTTTTTTCAAAACGAGATTGAGGCCTCAAATTTTAATCGTCACGTAAATAAACGGCTTGAAGATCCTAATTTGCATAATGTTGCATCACATACACTCCAGATTTCCCGCCGTATGTACTGATTATTTAGTGGACACAAGGATTAAAACCAGCCTGCATTGAAACACAGAAGGCAAACATGCCTTTGTATGCCACACCCGTTATCGTGCGGCTTGCACCCATGAAGTAAATAGAATACGATAAGGATCCGCATCTTAATTACAGGTACTGATATAGTAGTATTGAATACAAGTGTTGCTTTGCAGACAAACCTATGGAAACGTTCCAAACTACTATTCAAAATGCGACTCTTTCCTAATAATGTCACCATGCTTCTTTAATTATTGATACCAAATTTGTCATTTATAATGTATTTCAATTTCCTTTTCGGAAACGTATTCACCGTTCAAGTCAACATCAATATAAAGGTGAACTTGCAAATATTTTTAGGGATAAGCATTATATGCTGCTCTCTGAGTATATACTGATTTGCATACTTCAAGAAAGGTTTGAAGAAAACATTGAAACTACGTTCGAGCGATGTAGAAATTGAAGTTGTAAATACATTTATATATTGCTCACTGCTTTCTACCGCGTCTCTGAAGGCAACAGCGCAGCGCGTTAAATCCTTACGTAAGTTGACAGCGCATTTTTCAAGCTGATGCAAAAGCAAGCTATCAGACGGGCATCGATAATAGCAAGAAATTTGTTCTTCGTCTTCTTCTACCTCATAATCCAACAGCTTACAATTTGTTTTGTTTGTTGGTGCCTTGAAGAAACGAAAAGTATATTGAAAACAGTGATAGTAATTCAAATATACGTTTGAAAAGGTAAAATGTCAGCTTAGTCTACCGCGAAATCTGTCAGATTGATCTTAAATTATTGTGATCACGTTGTGCGGTCAGCATATTAGTGCGAACACATTTTCTAAACGAATTTACAAAGCAAATTTCACAATAAGAACTTTTGAATTTGCCATGTTAGTGTCATTGCGGAAACCAATAAACATAATACATTTTCCATGTTCTTTGAATCAATTCATCTACTTTCTACTAAGCGACCTCGAATTTGTGATGTAATATATTTGAAAGAAGGTTTCGCACATCTCTTCCCATTTGGAGCTTAGTATTTATACTCTGTCTTATTATACGTTTAGGAAAACAAATTAACTTGAAAACCCAATTCATACATATATGGGATGGTGATGAATAACAATATTATTGAATATTAGATAATAAATCGTTGATATATATAAATTTACATTGAAGGCGGAGATGAAAAGTTAATGAAAATTTCATTTCAAGATGAATATTTAAATTCGGATAGAGGTGAGCTATAACGAGAATACGAAATGATTTACGTTCAAACCACACTCCGATGTGGCGTCTTGAAAGTTCAGATGTAGTTGCGATTTGATTTGCATCTTCGCCCTCGGGCCAAGTTCATTCATTAAAAGGACAAAGTAGGCTAGAACAGATTGAAAATCATTAGATTTTAGAAACGAATTATATTGGAAAATCTGATGTGATAAACGATAGGACAGAACGGATGCTCAACATGGAAAAAGCATGGTGATGACGATAAAGGTTATTGGAAGAAATGCTTTTTTGATAACGAATGAGATTTAAACAAGGAAAACTTCATCAGCTAAGCTTTTCAAAATATCATTGCTGAGGGTTTTCTAATCTAATTACATAAAAATGTTCTGATAATTATAAACGTGGTCGTTTACCTAAATGAACTGTTATGATGAAAAGTGTTAAGATGATAACCGAAGACCAGCGCATGTTCAGCATTTGCAATATCAGAATCATAAGCCCTCCGGACTAATTTTCATCAACATATTTATTTAGGCATATGCTCATTTTGATTGGTTATTCAAATTTTTACCCCCAGTGGCAGTCGTTTTGTGCGAATCAACTTAATTTGCAAACATGTTGTGGACTTGTACGCCACACAGTGATAACATTAGCTTGAAGTATTAGTTTAACCCTTGCTTCATGCACTCGTAAATGTAAGTAGGCCAAAGGGTTCGAGCAACTGATCCTCATTTCAATTGTAAAGCTTGTAATTGAATTGAATGCAAATGTGGATTTTCCACATTATTTTGTGCTTGGAATCCCGATACACATCCTACACACATTATATTTATATAACAATTTAATACCACCACGGTCGATATCGACCACGGATGTGCATCACAAATTTATATCAGTTTTCCAAATCTGAAAGTCAATATTGAAATATTTAATATCTTTTTACATACGTCCTTTACATATATTTATTGATGAAAAGTTTTCAGCAAATTGTAGCCTAAATTTACTCAGTTATCACTATTTTTCGTCGAAACATGATTGGGGTAGCAAACAGGTTTATCCTTTTAAACGACTTTTCACCGAATAATCACTTTTTCCCATACCAAAATTCATTCGGTTCCGTCTACTAACTACAGCAAGCGTTTTGATGTAAGTTGACGCATTTTCAGGATGCATGACTTTCAAAATTCCAGTTGTTTAGTTTTATTTAGAAAATTCCCAGAGTGAATTCTCCGTTTTCCATACTCTTAGCTCAAAGAAAATTTGACTAGGGCGAAATTCGAAATTTCCATTGATTACATAAAAACATGTTGATAAATTTCAGTATGAAAACGGTTTCGCGATGACGGAAAACAATGAAAATGTGGAAAATTTAATTTTCATAGGTTTTTCGAATAAGTGTAATTAATTTTCGAGATACTCATCTGCGTATCTATCCATGATTCACATGCCATGCCCTTTTTCCTGCTGTAGGGGCAATGCGGTCAGGATCCGTATGCTTTGAAACAGTGAAGGATTGGTAAATAAGGTGCGCTTTTATGCCAATGTTGGATAAGGTTAGGAGGAACAAGTTGTTCAATCGCATGTGCCTCAATACTTGTACATGGATTTGAAGTCATGGCCATGAATGTAGATACACATTTGCATCAAATTCGATCAATTTCGCCACGAAATCGCAAAGCTTTCCCGCGATTGGTGTTATGTTAGTTTTTTTTGCTAAATTGTTTGATGCGTCTGATCCATTTATATATGAATTATTCTATTAGATTAAAAACCATCAATTTGCTGTTTCAGGTTTCTAATGCATACGCGATCATATCAAATAAATCGTTTTGCAAAAGTCAAGATGTGCTCAAACCAGATGTATGATGTGATATATGTCTTGTTCTTCGGTATGCGCTGTTACTTCTGGTTGCAACCTCACTACATTATTATACGAATTCTACTAAATGTCGAACGCATAATCCAATGATCAATCGGAGTTTTTCGTTTCCTACTAGACAATAGGAATAACTTATTACATGGAAAATCCCCCAAATCATTCGTAGATAAAAATGGTAATTTTCTACAAAGAATGGTTTATGCTGAAAGCTGAAGCATAATTAATATTTGAACGCTTATGTAGGAAAATCAAGGTAGAACTGAGTCAAAATGAGTTTTAGGTTCAAATGTTGAATTTTTGTTGAACGCCCATGAAAGAGTGGCAGCCCAACGTTTGATACGCCTTCCGCTGTTTTCAACAAACATTTGAGAACAGGCAATTGGAGACAAGGCGATATATTTTACTTTGTCAGTCCTGGCAGAACAATTTTCATTACAACTGACTGGCTTTTACTAGCAAAAGTACTCCTCCGATTTTTCAGCAAGGACTGGTGAATGTGTCAACATCACACCCTGGTTTATTCAATCATACTTGGTATTTTGTTTATTCGTGGGAAACGTACAAAGAATATTTGCTAGGACAAATCTGAAGTACTTTCTCATACGAGTCTAATTTCACGTATATTTTATACATAAATACATCATGTTGAATAGTTTCGAGATAACAATCTTATTGCTTAAAGAGTTACACGTTTCCGTCCTACTTGTGCATAGACTAATTGTGATGAGTTTAAAATGATTATATATATTAGATATACTATGATATCTCTATATATATCTATATATATCTACGATATATCTATATATATATCTCTCTATATATATATCTCTCTCTATCTAATATATCTATCTCTGTATCTATCCATTAACGGGTATATCTAGTATGCGACATTTGCGAAATGGGTAATATCCCGATGACTAAAATCCATTTTTAAAATCAAATGCTATTTCGAACAACACTTGTGGCAACTCTCAATGACTCCAATAATTATTCTGTGACTAAGACCGTTTTTGTCGGATAGTTTTTAAATCTTACGTAAATGCAAAGAGTTTTCGTGTATTTTATAGTGTTTTCAACATTCAAGTTGAACCCTCTTCTTAAATTCTTGATAATTGACCCAACTTTATATGATATGAAACAATTAGGAGCAGATTTGAGCCACGAAATAGAAGATGGAGATAATAATCCAGATGATTCCATCTCTCCCAAATCAATTCACAAGTTAGCGCCTACTTTTAAACCTACTCATTTTTACCGTATGTGCTTTAAAATTAGCTATCATTTTAATGATTCTTGGGTTTGTCTATTAATAGCTGAAATGCGGAATACAAAGCCCAACAAGCGATCTTCTAGATGAGTTTCGTTTACTCTGGACATTAGCAAAATAAGATGCCGTTTAAAATCTACAAGTGTTATGTAATGAAGTGCAAGATCATTCATCTTTCAGGAGTTACAAGTGCTCTCTACTCCTGAGTCAACTCCAAGTTTATATTTTTTCAAGGTAGTACAGAAAGGTTTTAGGACATATATCTGAGGTACTGATATCCTACAACCCCACAGGATATTTGTACGAAATTTAGT